>JAOUZG010019115.1:1560701-1571235 GCA_026289955.1 Argiope argentata | reverse complement strand
ACAATTTTTTTCAAATACTCACTATATATATATATCGATATAAAAACATTTTTATTCAAGTTCTAATACATTTTTTTAAACTTTTAGTGGATGACACTTGATATTAATACAGTTTATTCAAATATTAATTCATTAATTATTTAATTCCTACTATTAGTTCACACTCTCTCTATAAATATCTTGATCAAATTTTCAATTGCTAATAAAATACTTTTTATTCATCCACTCAGGTTCAAATGCATTTTTTTAAAAAATGTAGTAGATGTCACTTGATGTGAATACAATTTTTTTCAAATACTCACTAATTTAATTTAATTAATTTTCAATATTTTTAATAGAGTTTTAGCAGTTTGTAAGGAAAATTGAAATCAACAAGTAGTAGCTCAATCGGTAAAAGGCGAAGATTTTAGAATTTTTCGCATGAAGATGAAGAATGCGAGTTCAGTTCTTGAGAAAATCAATAATTTTTTGATAAATTATTTATATTAAATGAAATTATTTAATAAAATTTAACTGAAATAAATTTTTCTTTGTGGACCCAAGTAAAAATTGACTGTAATTTTTTTTTATATTACTTGTTTTAACTTTACAGCAATAGGTCTAATCTTTTATCTATACTAATGATAAAAATGAATGCATTTGAGAGTGTTTGTTTATTTCAAACCGAAATCGTTGGTCTAGAGTTACAAAACTTGGTACATATATACTTTGAAGGATTAGAAATGTGGACTTTGAAAGTTTTTTTTGAAATTTCAAGTATAATTTTAATTAATTAAAAAATTTTAAAAATGCAATTATTTTGAGACAAATATCAAGCATATTTTAATGTAAGAAAATTTTATATTGTTTTGTATTACAAAAATTAGACTTTAAATAAAAAAAAACTTTTTTATTTTATAATTTTTTTTCAATTTTTAGACAATTTAAAAGAAATATTTAAGCATATTTCAGAACAACATATTCCATCTTTGAAATAAAACCAATCATTTTCATTGCTGCTACTAATTTTTCATTATCAATAACTAAGGCATAACGATTCAGATTATATTTCTATATTGACTAGGGTTTAAAAGGATAGGCTCTTATTAAAGTTTTAGAAACTTTGTGTTATTTACAATTAAGGTTTAAATTCAGAGACAAGCAATTTTTTAAATTTTTAGGTGCATTTATTTTAAATATTGTTGCTCTTTCCTGCATTTTAATTGATGAAATACATAGGACGGTACACAAAATGGTATGATGTTTTTAATTAGTATAATTTGTAAATTAATTAAAAATTGAAATTAAAATATGTTATTCTTAGAGTGTTATTAAAATGCAATTACATAAGATATTTGATTGAAATTTTCATCAATCTTTAATTCCGGTTATTAATTTTTAACAATAATTAAATGGTCGCGAAAGGCATGTAGTTGGCAATATAATGACACGAAGGAAGGTTTAAATAAGTTGAGTAGGATCCCAGTTCAATGTCCGATCATTCCTTTTATTCATGTGTAAATATTTATATCTTATTCGGCTGTCATGGGACATGAAAGCACTTACTTTTATTTCATCTTCATTCAGAGACGCCAAGTCCATGTCGTTTCGTCGCCAGACGATAGGTGGCGGTGGAGTTCCAGTGACGTCACATTTTATTTCTACATTATCTCCAACTCTGGCGGTCACGTGATTCACTTCTAAGGCTTTGTCTAAAGATACAACGGACACGCCTACGGACAGATTCAAGTTCGAATTAAACATCCAGATGTTCAAATATAGGAAATGGAGAAAAAAATTAGTATAATAATGCAAAGTAAAGCTTTTTTGTTTGTTTCAGATTTAAAGAGTTGTACATAAATACATAATCGCAATAAAAAAGGGAAGAAAGTGGGAAGGACACTAAGTAATACTATCACTACGGAAAAACTCACCATATTTTTCTAATAAAATAATAAGAATTTAGAACAACGTTAAAAACAGTAAAATCCCCACCTTTTTCCTAATATAAGATTAACATATTAGATTTGTTGAAGACTTATCTTTATATTTAGGATTCTGCTTATAAAATAAAATAGTTCTTTTAAAAGCTTTTATAAAAAGAGGAACTATGATTTGCACATTTTCATTTGTCAATTTTCTCCATCTAATAATTCAATCTACAATTTTTTTAAACTTCTGAAATTTTTAATCAATGCACGACACTTTTAAACGAATATGTATTTAAATATGAAAAAAATAAAGATGCAAACATTGTGGAATAATTTTTGATAAATCTAAAACGATGATTAAATTATGAAATTTTAAACATTGAATTCATTATAAACTATGAGGAACTATGATTTCCTTATTTTCATTTGTCAATTTTCTCCATCTAATAATTCAATCTGCAATTTTTTAAAACTTCTGAAATTTTTAATCTAAGTACGATAATTTTAAACGAATATGTATTTAAATATGAAAAAATAAAGATGCAAACGTTATGAAATAACGTTTGATATATCTTGAGCGAGGATTAAATAATGAAATTCAAAAAAACATTGAATTTATTATCAGCTATGGCGTAGATTTAATAAAATTTTATTCAGAAATGCATTGCTTTCAAAGTCACAACCTCATATTTTAAAGATAAATATGTTCACTCTAAACATTGTCAACGTGCATATTTCTAAATTGCAAAGTACAGACACTTAACGTAAAGAATTATATTTATTTGAAAAAAAATCTACTGAAAAAAATAGCGAATTGAAAAATATTTTAATAAACCAGGTCTTGTTAGTCATATTTAATAAAGCAATCATGATACACTAACATTTAAAAAAAGTTTTGACCTTCTGCTGCTAAAACTGACTTAGTTATGAGCACTTTGAATATTACTATTTTAGACCATTTAGATGGCTACGAGGAAAAAAGAGGAAACATCGTCTAATCAAAGGATGGTATTTCCATGTGGTGGCAGTTGATTGGCTAAAAGCTATAAAATTCATATCTTCTATCAGTTTCAACTACAGAAAAATAGAGCTTTTCTCGTTTAAAACATTAGAATATCAAAAATTATGTTACCAAATACGATTGATAATATCCCAAAATTAACGCAAGATTTGAATTAAATAGAAAGCAGAGTTTGTAATCTTAAGATTGTTATTTTTTTATCGAATCATGAAATACATGAGATAGGGTTATTTATGGAATAACACATCGGGCAAATGGCCTCCACGGCTTTGCTGGCACAAATGCACTCTTTTGTCGAAATTTTTCATGACCATTTTGCATGTGGTTGAATTTCCTTGATGAAGCATTAAATTTCCTCTTTACATGTGTGCTTGTGAATTTGTTGGCATAGATCTTTGACTAAAAATAAGCCCATAAAAAGAAATCCAACGGTGTTGAATCACACAACCAATTTTCAATTTTTTTAAATGTGATCACCAGGTTTTCATTATTTTTTTAAATATTGTTCAATAATGAAAATACGTTGTTGTATCGTGTAACGCTTCATTTTTACTCCCCCTAAACTCTCAGCTATAATATTGTTTATTTTTTGGGTTGCCAACAAGTTACGGCAAATTCAAATCTTGCGTTAATTTGGGGACACCCTTTGTGTGTGAGTGTGTGTGACACATTTCTTCGCGTCATTTAAAATTTTCTTTCAATTGAAAGTGTCAAAGGACCTAACTCTAATGGTTTAGAAATTATATAGCCAACCCCTATTAGGGTAGACATCATATATATATTGAATAAATTTCAACTTAGATATCTGTGAGCGACTCAATAAACTTAAGTTAGGAAAATGTCAGAGGTCGTGACTCCCAGATAAGTTGCAGTTAGTAGAAAAAAAGACATCCATCTATCACGAGTGACAGTTCAGATATCTTTTGGATGAATTTCCTGTCAGCGGAGTCAATTTAAGAGATATATGCAAGAATGGAGGACATCAAAAGTGACGTATCTGTTCTCATGGATTATCTTAATAAAGTCGTCGCATAGCTAGAAGAATCCATGACCATTCAATTTTATCTAAATTTTTGTGATAAAGTCGATATTTTTTTTGTAGTAGTATCATAAAACGAATACTTGCTATAAATATAAATGCCCTTTTCAGTTGATTATGTAGTGAAACAATTCAGAAGGAAAAAAGTGACTAAGTATTGTGTTCCAGTTTTATCTAGACCCTTGACATAAAGTGGATATTTCACGATAAGCATTAATAAAAACATTATTATTTTTTTTAAAAAATCAATTCCTACTTAGGTCATAAGGAAATTTTTTATTTTAGTTACTTTCTATTAAATAATTACAATTGTTGTTGTCTCGTGTTCACCTTTACAACGGAAGGAGGGGTACAGCAGCTTCTAAGGGTTGACCCCTGAGCACCCGCAAGCAGAAGTCTGACTTCTATCTCGCATGATTCACAAACCATTTTAAGGGAGCGGACTTCATTCACACATTTCATTCATTCATCCACAGATCGTAATTTAGATCTGGATCAGAGAACGATCACCTCTGACCCAGTATTCCCAGTGGTTTCACTCTCGATAGGGAGGACTTTGCGACCAAGACAGATTTAACGAGCGCCACAAATGGATAAGGTTAATCACAATGGATAAGAAAAGATAAACTTGGTTAAGGATCATAAAACGAAAAATTCATTTATAATTACGTTACATTTAAATTTATATTTTACAAGAACTTATGCATTAGACAACAATTTTAATTACTAACCCGAAAGATGTATCTATAAAATAAATAAAAATTTAAGCCGATTCCTATTTAGAATAACAAAGAAAAATTTAACTTTAATTACTTTTTATTAAATAATTACAATTAACTTAAACAATTGATCAAAATACTTCCAAAAGGAATCCGAAAAAAAGATTAATTAACAATGTTTAATTTTAAATGCATCAAACATTAAGAAAATAAACAAAATCGTTTGAAATAATCGGGCGAAAACATGTTAAGCCTAATTTCATTAGCATGAAGGAAAAAACAACAACAACAACAAACTGAATTCGTTATTTATTTGGCGGTGGGAAAATGAATATTTTCGGCGAGAAGGCTAGTTTTTAATTCATTAATAAAAACTCAATGAATTAATATTTGGAAAATATTCATTCAAATGTATTATTCCTTTTATTAACATCAAATGTCATCCACTTCAAGTTTAACAAATTTACTTGAACTTGAGTGGATGAATAAAAAGTATTTTATTAAAGATTGAAAATTTGAACTTATATATATAATATATATATATATATATATATATATAGGAAGAGTGCGAGTAGGAATTGAAAAACAATGACAAATAAGAAGGATGTGGCACCTGGGCAAAAAAAAAAAAAAAAAATCGCAGGTAATTTTAAACCGTTTATTTTTTTCTCAGTAATGGTTACAGTTGAAAGTAATTTTCATTCAGTCAAATGGCATTAATTTCTAGTCTCTGTCAACTGCTTATAAAATACTGACTTATTGGATTTTGTCACAAAAAAAAATCCAACGAAAAAGTTTTTTTTTTGCCGTTTGTTCTGATTTTTAATAAAATATTTTTTTCTATTCTTTTTTTAATATGTTTATTTCGTTCTAGGTTCAGGAAATCTTCGAAATTTGAAGAATTCTTCCTTCTGTAATTCCTAAGCTCTTCGAGAGTTGCCATTACTTTTGCTTAGTGGTAATTAATTATTTAACAATTCAGTAGTTACGAGTTACAGTTAGAGAGGGAAAAAATGGGTTCGTTTCACGTTCTAAAAAAGTAGATATATTTTGTTGCTTTCTTTTTCTATAATTTTTAATAAGCCATCTAAATGATTCTGAGGTCAGGATTTGAAAAACCAGAGGCAGATTAGAGTTAAATAAAGGGAAAAAGTAACCCAATTAACTGACGTAGAAACATTATTTCACATTCGTTTTTCTCCATTGATATAGTTGCAATTTTTTAAAATTCATCTTTCCAGACAAATTTTTAAAATGATACTAAGGTAGAATTGTTTTTCTTTCTTAGACGGAATTATTTTATAAATGGAAATAATCTAACGTCTATAAAAGAATTTTACTATACGTAAATGAAATTTTGGAAATGTTTCAAATTTTCAAATGCACCTTCATTCATTTATAAGGTATGCTTTATTCAAACCATTATAATGGCAAAATGCCATTTTATACGCAACTAACCGCTTTTATAAACCAGTTTGATGGTCTTGAACATACCTTTTTCTGGTTTTTATTCTATTAGTTTAGAAAACTTCTGTATTTAAATTTCTTTTAAATTTACAACTCATGCTTTTGAGTTTTTGACACCATTATAAAATTTAATTTTGTGTTCTTTTTAATGGTTTCAATTCATTTACCATGTTTTTTTTTGCCTTAATTTTGACAATTTCTTAAAAATAATTTTTGCTTACTTTTTTTAATTACTGATTTCAAATAATAAATTTGTTTTTTAATTTCATAAAATATTTAATCATGTGATTTTCGTTTGCTGATGAAAGCAAAAGAAGAAATATTCTATTTATGACTCGCATAGTTTATATGAGAAATCAAAAAGAGAAATTACATTATATCGAAAGACAGCGAGTAGTTTCTAAAAGATCCTTCAAATATTTGATAGGAATATGATGTCATGGAATTTTAATTCCATTAGGAATACTTATACACATAATAAGCAGTAAAAGAGGAAATCTTAAAATAGAGGAAGATTTTAAAATCTGTAAAATTTTGATGTTCAGAAATATGTTGTTGAGGAAATCAAGAACAGTAATTTATGTATCGGAGATTTGATTGAATTTAGAAGCAAACGATAATTCTGGCTAATAGAAGCAAACGATACTTCTGGCGAAACAGTTAGCAGACATTAGTGACAAGTACTAAATAAGCTAGATAATATAAAGGTGTAGATTGGCAAAAATAAAAACCTACATCACGTGCCTATGGCAATAACGAATGTGTTTTTTAATCGAAAATCAAGAATCATTGTCGGCGCATGGAGATATAATGAAAATGCATAGCTAAATAATTGATGGAGGTATTCTGATTGTGATAAATGGTAATTAATTCAATCGACCTCTGAAAGCAAAACACTGCATGCAATGTTATCGGTAGTTTGTGGGAAAGGAAGAAAAAGTAGGTGCGAAGTTCGATTCAGACAAGTCGATCGAAAATTTTTCTTTTTTTAATTAGTGCAACTCGCCTAAAGCAAAGCGTTTGGAATCCCCTTTTCGATCGACAACTACCTTAATTAGCACTGCGACAAATGTATCCTAAAGAAAGAGGGGGGAAAAAACCGAAGAATCAAAACAGTTTCTGAGAGAAATAACCGCAGACGATATTAAATCGTATACATTTCTCTCTCAGCTTTGGCTACAGATTGAAGCAGAATTTTCATTTAGTCGAGTCGAGCGAGGGTTTTAATGATCAGCAATTTTAATTCTTTTTTTTCTTCACCGTCTTCTCCTTATGAAGTGCTTACTTATTGAGTGCTGGCGGGAAAAAAAATTCATGGAAATGCGTGCATTTTTTTTTCTTTCTGATTTGTGTGGAAGAAGTATTTCTTACTTTTCTTTCTTTTTTTTATGTATATATATATTTATTTTGTTCGAGGTTGAGAAAATCCGTGGCGGTTGAAGAATTTTTCTTTCGGAAATTCTTATGCTCTTAGAGAGCTGCCAGTTCTTTTGCTTAATAATATTTATTTGCTTAACAACTGCTCAGTCGTTATGAGTTACGGTTACAGAGGAAAAATGTTAGTTCGTCCGACGTATTGAGTGAATGTTTATATTTTATTAAAATCTTTTTCGTTTGTATCCAAGTAAGTATTCATTAATGACCCGAAAGGTAAAATTCGAAAGAACCAAAACTTGGTTCCAAGGAAGCAAAGAAAGAAAAAAAAAAGGTACTCAACTAATTGACGTAGGGAAATATTCTTTTACTTCATGCTTCAAAGGATATTTTATTTAGTCTTAAAGATTTATGATGATAAAATACTGAAATAGTTAAGTCATGGATTTTTTAAATTCAACCCAAATATCAGAATCCGTTGAAATCTTTTGACATTTATCATTAAAGGTTTGAAGTTATTTTCTAGATATGAAACAAAAAATTATCCAAGCATTTTCAAAGTTTTAAAGATAAACTTATAAATATTTTCTTCTAAGTACAGTATGGAGAAAGATGACTTTTGGCTAATAAATCTTTCATCGTTTTTTATTGAAGTGTCTTAAGAAGATTGGGAGTTTTTATATGTAATGAATACATGCTTTTAACTTTAGTTTTACTGCACTTATGCCTTTAAAATAATTATAACGAGCCAAATGAAGTATCAGTTATAATTTTTAAGATCACAAATATTAAAGAATGTAACATCAGAATATGTTACTATCTGATGTAACATAACCAGTCTTTATAACAAGCATTGTTTGAAATTAAAATTCTTCCATGCATACTACTTTAAACACCACTTTTATATAAAACAATATACAAAATCCTTTTGTCGGCTGCTTTTATTTCAATTTAGAATATAATGAACTTTATAATCTTAAAATTGGTCAGTAATTAATTACTTTCTTAATATATGATATATTTATAGTACTAATTTTGTTCTTGAGTTTTAAAGAATTTAAGAGATTGCCTTTGTTTGAGAGATTTTCTTAAGCATAATTTTAAGAATAATTAAATCCCTAAGACTACTTTTAAGATCAATAAAAGCTGTCTCATAAGATGTATTAAAATTAAAGAAATTTAAAGTCTCAAAAATGGGATGTACTATTGGGGTAGTATACTATATTCTATACAAATACTATTGTGTATATATTTGCATAACATTAGTATATACAATTTGTATTATTATTACTTTTTACTAGTATAGTAATACATTATTACTAAAATAATTAATATAATTATTAGTATAATAGTATATGATATTTGTATTTGTATATACTATACTATACAAAATATACTGGGTGTAGTTTGGAGGTGTATACTACCAACATAATATATACTATGGTGGTAGCATAGTTAAAAGCACAAAAATGGCCTGCTTTCTTAATTGCTTATCAATCTATGCTACTATTATAAATGTAAAAGTTTGGATGGATGGATGGATGATGTAAGCCAATCACGCCAGAACGGCTGAAGGAAATTGGATGAAATTTTGCACAGAGATAGATTATAGTCTACAGAAGGACATAGGCTAATTTTTATTCCGGTTGATTGAGTGGTTAATTCTTTATTAATTAAAAACTAACTTTTGGTCCAAAAAATAAAAAAAGGAATCTGAAAACATTTGCCTGAGTTTTTTGAATCGTTTATTTTTATTTAACCGTTTTTCATTTTAAGACGTTTTTCCTTTTAACATTATCTTACTGTTCCAATGGAATTCTTTGTTATTGATTAGTTCTTTCGTGGATTTCTAGGCAGAAAGACGTTTTCATCACAGAAAAGTTCAGCTGTTTTTGTATAAAATTTCTGAAATCGTTTCCTGCTCATAAGAAAAATTAGTTGAACGCTGTAAGTGTATTTATTCTTTCCAATTTCTACTTAAGAAAAGCATCAGTCTGTAGTAGTGAAGCTATTAAGAACAGGTATATTCATGTTTTTTCTTACGTTGTTCTTGGGTTAATATAATTCGATCTTTCCTGTTCATTTCTCTCGATTTTTTTTCCAGCTGACGTATTCCATCGGTCTACTTTCCTTATTTTCGATTAAATTTTTTGGGTGCATTCCATATTACTGTATTTTTTTCTATGTCACCAGTAATATAACGCAACGTTCATAGAAATCTTATGATTGGAAATGCTATTGCTGCCATTTGCGTCACATTAGGCCATTTCGCTAAAATTTGGTGACAAACTATTTTTTTGGTGAAAATGACTGTATATTAAAGCTGTTCCATTATGTGTTTTTGTAATTAAATAGTATTTGTGTTAGCTTTATATTTTTCATATATGCTTAAAACGGTATATTTCCATTAGAAAAATAATGTAGAATTTCGCCAGATTTTCTCAAATTTCTCTAGCGATTGTTCGTTTGCGAGAGGCAAACGGAAACGTACCCTTATAGTTTTAAGTGCATAGATTTTAAGTAGTATTTTCCCCACGCTTATGAGGTTAGACGTAACATGTTTTCAACCGGTTATTTCAAACGATTATGCTATTTTCGTAATGTATAAAGAATTTAAAATTAAACACTGTTAAGTAATAAATCTTTCGATTCCTCCAGAAGTGCTTTTGAATAAAAATTAAACAGATTAATTAAAATTAAAATTTTCTAATCCACATTGCATCACCCTAACTAATGCGGAAAATTCACACTTTTGCTTTGCTCCAATTGACGTTGAAAATTTATGCATGCATACGGTTTTGAAAACATTTTAGACTGTCAGTTCTCACATATACACATCAAAATTTCTACGGGTAGGAAGTCGCGGGTAAGAGCTTGTAATCCATACGACTAGGAGCTCATAGCTTTTTTTTCTGTTTAAGACAGCAAACAAATATTTCTCTCTCTCTCTCTCTCTCTCTCTCTCTCTCTCTCTCTCTCTCTCTCTCTCTCTCTCTCTCTCTCT
>JAOUZG010019115.1:1496852-1560691 GCA_026289955.1 Argiope argentata | reverse complement strand
TCTCTCTCTCTCTCTCTCTCTCTCTCTCTCTCTCTCTCTCTCTCTCTATATATATATATATATATATATATATATATATATATATATTTCAGATTAATGTGGAAATAAAATGTAATTGCTTAACATTTTTACAATTTTTAGACACGAATTTCAAGCAGTTGATTTTAAATAATTAAAAAATTTAGAATTCATATAACAAAAAAAGTATATAATATAAAAAATTAAAATGAAATCTGTTATGTATATTTCTATGTATCATGTCAGAACATCATTTCTTGAACGGCCAAGCACCAGATGCTCGAGCACGTTAAATTATATATATTTTTTCATTTTAATGGTTTCATTGAATGAGTCACTTTGTTATTGAAAACGATTACAAAAAACTTTGTCTCGCATTAATTGTTTTAATATCCCATTTCGTATTTATTTAATTTCATATAATCACGTGCTCAAAAATGCCGTTTTTCTTGAGTTTTATTGGCTGCAGTCATTAACAATAGCAAATACAGCTATTCAAAAGAAAAAAAAAAGCTGAAGTTATCTGGATGTTAACTGAAATTTAGATTTCTTTCCTACCAAATATCGTTATTGAGTTCTAGAAGCAAATCCGTTTGTTGAACAATCTCTTAGATAGGATTGTAGTGTACGATTTCGTAATGTGAGCAGTATGCAAAACGGGGGAAAAAGAAAAAAATCGTCTTTAAAGTTAGAAAAAAGAAGTTTGGAAGTTGAAACTGGAATTCGTAAAAATAAATAAATAAATTCAAGAGCTCAAGTTAATACGTATATTTTGTTATTCGGATACTTTTCTGAAATTTCTGCAACTTTTATGATAAATTCATAGTTTTGAAGTATTGTTATGTAATTTATGTGAAATAAATTTCATAATTTTCTTCGATTTAAAATGATTCTGTGAGATAAAAAAAACTGGCCTAAATTTTAAATAACTGCACATAATATTCTGAATTTCTATAATTTAAATAAATCCAAAATAATGTTCTGGAATTCTCATTAAACTAAATTTTCTTTCCTAAATAAGTTTATTAATAATTTAATTCCATTTATGGAAATGTTCACAATTATCCCAATATATTCCCAATTATTCCAGGCACTATTAGGTAATTGGGATTGCTTGTCTTTTGGTAAAAGTAATGAATTGATTTGAAGATAATTTATCTGAAATGATAAGAAACAACTACTTATTACCTTAGCTCTAACACAAATATCCTGCTATTTACAGACCATCTAAATACCTAAAAAACCTTTCTTTTATTAATTTTCAATAAAAAAAAATCCTATTTCATGGAAAATTGTAAATAGTCATAAGTGTTTAATCTGGAATAGTTTTTATTTCAAACTCGAAAAGTACAAAAATCATGAATTAATAAAACCTGTTTTAGTTTAGTTAAATTGATATCGCTAAAACATACCACATTTAAGTGCTTATTGTCAGCTGCACCGATCATTTAGATTTGTGAACAAAAGGTCTTCATTCAAATATCTTCCATATTATTTATAAAGTATTGAATTTATTGAAAAATCAGCTGTGGTTGATTTTAGATTAACGACTTCCTACGTCTTAACAACCTCCATTTCCTATTAAAAAGAGACAAGTCTTACTTGGATTTCTCCTTTACTTTTTTTTCTTTTCTTGACTTGAATTTTCTTCCATATTTGACATAAACCCACATAAAAAATTATTAATAACAAAAGCAGTAAATAACATTAGAGTGAACCTAGATTTAATAACATTTTGTCATAAAATAAATAACTCTAAATGGACAAAAAATATTTTTTTATTACTACCTATTAATTTATTACCTTTTTATTAATTAATTTTACTCTTTACTACACCATGATGAAAACTGATAGGAATAAATGAGCACTTTTCTGTTTCTCAGAAAAGTTTAAAAAAACTATATTTGACTCGTAACCGTTATATTCTAAAAATTCAAAAAATCAAAACTAATTTGGCAGTTTATTTGTAAATAATAAGTTAGTGGAGTAAATAATGACACTTATAAAGTTTCAGTTTTATTTTTATTGTTAGGTCGTCACTAAATTAACAATTTTTTGAAAAAGAAACACCCCATTAAAGTTTCTCTTCTCAATTACTAGAGTACCTAAGAGAAAGTACATGCTTTCTAGCACTTAAAGTTTCACTGGTACTATCTTATCTTCAATAATATTTGGGATACACCAGGGAAATTAATCACCCAGTAGGGTAACCGAATTACCCTTGGAGTAATCAGAATAATTGGGACACCCAGTAATATGAAAGACAACCCAGGAAAAGTAGCCATTCGCAATACCCTTTCTAGTTGTATGTAACCTTATAATTTTGAGTAATTTTTCACCTAATACTGGCATGCAATTATTTTTATTTTAAATTTCAATTTCCCCTCAAACGATAATTTAACTCTGACTAAATTTTTATTGATAAATAACAATTCAAAAATATAGGGAAAAAGAATGGATGTGCTAATCAAATTTTAATTTGATTCGTTAAATTTCTTATAGATTTTACATGTTAAGAAGTAAAATACCCAAATTAGAAAATTTACACCTTTTGGTACGTAAAAACATGTTGTTAAAAATAAGATACGATTATAATATGTTTAGTTCTGCTAGTAAATATAAAATTATTCTTCATAAAAAGAATCTAATTCCAACTTTAAAAAATGAAAAATAAATAAATATCTTATAATGGAAAATGCTAGACTGAAGAATTAAAAATTATATTAAAAGCACTTGTGTTTTTCAAAAGTTAGGCATATAAAATAAGCGTTTCTTATATTAAAAAGAAATCAGAGCTCATTTCTTTAAAAAGAGTTTCTCGAAAAATAATTCTACAAGAAATATTTTTAAGTTTCAAATAATTGCTTTATTTTTTATACAAAAGATAATTAAATTTTGAATCAATAACTTTTAAAAAAGGCAACCAATAAATAAAAAAAATGAGGAAAACGTTTCTAGAATATTATATTAACACAACATGATCTAAATTCCAATAAAATTTCCTCAGTTAGAAAATTGGATGCACTATGTACTTCACGCACGTAATGGTCTCGAATAAAACTCAAGCCGAGTTTCTGTAGAGTTTCTCAATATTTAAACAAAAAACGCGTAGGCTGTTTGAAGAAATTTATTACCTTCCCTATTTTTCTAAAGTCTTTTATATGTCTAAAGCATCTTTATTCCTTCCACTGCGTACTTCTTTTATTTCAAAACCGTTTTCTTTTACTGACAGATAACACTATATTGTATTCTTTTTTTTGCAGCTCATTTCTTCGTAATATACGAACGATCACATGTATTGAGTTTTATCCGAAAAGAAAAAGTGTAGGATTTTTCTCTCTTCTGGGAACTGATGTTTTTTGAGAGTCAATTTTCGTTATGCGAAATATATTGTTTCCTGGAGTGACTTATACTCGTAGGGGAAAAAGAATTGCAAATGAATCCTGGAAAATATTTTAAAGATTTTTTTTCCTCTTTCTGTCTTATAATTTTTTGTTTGTGTAAGAAAAGGAATCAAAGAATTACATGGGAATCTATATAAATGCAAGGGGGTGAAATTGAACTAAAATACAAATTTTATATTTGCAATAGATCATTATGAAATATTCGGGCAATAAATATTTTATTTTCCATCAAATAAATATTTATTTCTATTTTGTTCAGATGCCTGGAAAAGTTGAAGCAGCAGGAATTGTATATTGAAAATAGTTAGCCAAATATAAATGCAATGCGTGCTTTTTCTTAAAACTGTTTACAACAAATAAATAACGTTAAAGCAATTTGAAAGACTGAAAAAGTGTTTTGGAACGCATTAAAATTTATAACTACAGATTTTTTCTTGAAAACTGGAATATATTTTTCGATTTAAAAAATATTATTCTTAGAATTGTACGTATTGTCTGAAATAAATATAAGCAAATAAATTATGTGCGAAATGATTGATTAAAATGTTATGCACAGATATATAATTTTTTAGTTACATTTCCCCTTATCCATTATATTTTTTAGTCAGTCAGTATTTATAATTAGCTTTAAGAAAAATATTACAATTACACAAAATGATTCTGCAGATATTCAAAAAATGAATGATGGAACAAGATAGAAGATTCTTTGCTATAATCGCATTTTAATCATAATCATATTGCATATTAATCATATAATATTAATATATATATTAATAGGAATTATAAACCATAACAAAAATCTAATGTTCAAAGAAAAATTAAAGATAAAAATTGGTTCTTACTAAATCTTTCATTATTTTTTTCTCATTTTTATTGAATTTTTCTTTATTCACTAGAATTAATATTAACAAATGTTATCTGTTACGCCTCAAGCTGTTAAGATCTTGATGATTTTTTTCTACAGTGTTCTGATCAGAGCATTGTAGAGAAATCATTAATATCTGATCTACCTCAATATTAAACATTTCGCTTTATTGAATTGGATAGTACCTCATATTTTATAATATTTTATTTTCTGTTATGTTATTGCTCTGTTCTGTTTCAATAAAAAGGAAACATGCTTTATTTCTTCTGATTCTGATCAGAGCACTATAGTCTAAGCGTGAACACGTGCTTATAAACGAGTTATTCTTTTCAAAGTTTTTTTGTTCTTATTTATGGAGTCATCGACTCCATGTCTCTGAAACTGATTTTAATTTGACAATTGCAAAAAACAATAAAGAAATATTCTTAAAATAATGTTTTGAAATGTTATATTTTTCATTTTTGTTTCTTGAAATATGTAATTTTGTAATATTTGAACGAAGTAAGTATTAAAAGATTGGTTATGTTTTTCTTCTAAGATACCTTTCCAATATTTAATACTATAACATTTAACATTTTTAATGTTAATATTTTTAATATTTTTGTTAACTATGGGAATTTTAGAATCTCATTAAAAGATTGTTTAGTTTTTTCTTCTAACACCTTTCCAACATTTAATATTATATCACTTAACATTTTTAGTATTAATATTTTTAATATTTTTGTTAATTATGGAAATTTCATAATCTCATTAAATGTTTGTTTTGGTTATTCTTCTAACACCTTTCCAACATTTAATATTATAACATTTAACATTTTTAATATTAATATTATTAATATTAATATATCTTTTTAAATATTAATAATTTCAGAATCTCATTAAAAGATTATTTAGGTTTTTCTTCTAACACTTTTTCAATATTTAATACTATAATATTTAACGTTTTTAATATTAATATTTTTAAAATTTTTGTTAACTTTCCAATACTTAATACTATAACTATTCCAATATTATAATACTATAACATTTAACATTTTTAATATTACTATTTTTAATATTTTTGTTAACTTTCCATTACTTAATACTATAACTATTCCAATATTATAATACTTTAACATTTAACATTTTTAATATTACTATTTTTAATATTTTTGTTAACTATGGAAATGGTAGAATACCACTAAAAGATTGTTTAGGTTCTTCTTCTAACACCTTTCCAATATTTAATACTTCAACATTTAACAAAATAACAAAAATTTTAACATTTTTGATAAGTATAGGAATTCCAGAATGGGATGTATTTCCAAAATAAATTCCGGAGCTGCTTACAAAAGACAAAGAATAAAAATAACAATGGAGTCAGTTTGACTCCATGTCTTTAGCCCAGTAAAGAAATTCATGTTTTCTGTTAATCTGTAGTTAAATGCAATTCTCATCTACTACACTAGATTTTACAGGGTATGCTAAAACAAAAAGCACTTTCGTCCATGCAAGACATCAGCGACTAACCAAAGGTGAGGGTAGAAGGAGGGGTTGAGGTACACTTACTGTTCAACTTACTGAATGCGAGATAGAACTCGTTTATGGACATGGCTCCGTCTCGGTCCGTGTCGTCGAACAGCAACATATCGGCCAGGATGCAGGATTTGGAGAGCTGGCCCAGGTGGTCCCGTTCAGCTGCCTGCCACAGTTCTTCCGCTTCCAGCTGCCCGTTGTTGTTCTGGTCGTAGTGGGAGAACATGATGCTCACCAAATACTCGTTGCCTGTGGACGAGCGATGATGTTAGAATGCGTAACATGGCATCATCAGATATTTACATGTTACTCATCTGCTGCCACTTCAAGAAATGGATAGCTTTGTTATTTACTAGTTACCAAAACAACTAGCTAGACCAGATAGTTTTGAAATTCGCTTTAATTTTACAACGACAGAACCAGTGAATTAGCAGTTTTGATTTCACCTAGTTGCTGGTCAGCGGAGTACCTATACAAGCTGCCATTTCAAGAAATGGATAGTTTTGGAATTCAGTAGTGACCAAAACAACTAGCTAGACAATATAGTTTTGAAATTCGCTTTAATTTTACAATGGAAGAACAAGTGAACCAGCTATTTTGCTTTACCTACTTGTTGATGAGAGGAGCACCTACAGAAAAATGCGCCCAAGAAAAATATCAAAATTGAACTATGCCTTTTTTTCCTTTTTTTGCAACGAAAAATGTTTCTTTTTGTCTTTTATACCGAGTACCATAAAGATTGAAAGGACAATTAAGCTTAAATAAGGACATATGAAATATTTTGGAATTAATATAATTTAAATATTTCAAATAACTATTTCACAATGGTCTTTATATACAGAACAGCTTTTGAATATAACGTATTATAAGAATATACTTTAATATATTTTTTTTATTGAACACTTGGTAAAACCCCATACATCACGAAGTATCACAAGGAGTATACAACACATTATATGCAGAAATCATCTGAGTTCGAAATTTTTTTTGACCATTTTTATGCTTTATCAGCATGAGAAGGTAAAAATGATAACATTCAAAACTATTATTATACATATTCTTTGGCAAGTTCCTAAAACTGCGTGAGAGATTCTTTTGATTTAATTTGTTGTTGAACAAAGCAGAATATATGGAAAAATACAATTTTGGCCGCCATTTATCTTCCTCTAGGTAGTCCCTTAACCTGCTCCGCTTTGGTAAGTCTTTTTCCTTCTTTGACACGCCTCGAGAATAACAAGGACTGTCGGCAACTCGAACGCGGAAAGTTCCTGCTGAAGAGACTCCAAGGAAAAGAGGACAAACCCGAATGACAGCGAAGGAAAACTGCGGATTAAACTTTCTGCTTAGTGTCCTCTTTTGTTTTAGTCTTGCTGGTTTCTCAGCTTGTCTCAAAATGGCATGTATGGAGGATTTCGACTCAAAGCAAAGGAAAAGTAGTTATTTTCAGGTAACATTATTTTTAGACTACCATAGCTCGTTCTTTGAAAAGATTCTTTTGTTAATGTCCTATAAAAGGTATTTTTTAAAAAAACATTTTTGATTCTAGTTATTAACTAGTTTAAAATTGCTATTCTAATGTTAAATTGAAAGATTTTTAAATAAATTGTACAATAAAAGGGTAATAAAGAATCCAAGTAGAATCGAAAGTTAAATCTAATTTACAATTTAAAATAAAAGGAAATCCACGTTCGCACATTTCAAGTTATCATGTGAGAGCATTTTTTTTAATATGATTATTTGTATTAATTAATTTAAGCCATTCACTAGTTTAAACCGGTTTGAAAAAATTGAGAGACTTTTCTCTCTCTCTCTCTCTCTCTCTAATGATGATTTTTTAAACTTTCATTTTCAATTTTTCTAGCTGGCAAACAAAGTTTTGGAGCTAGACCGATTTAGAGATTTAAAAAAAACCCAGTAATTTCAACGAAAATTTCACTATTGCTTGAAGCTTTTGTGTATGTCGTAAATTCCTATCAATGTGATGCAGATTGATTTAAAATTATATTCTAATATAACAGTATTTTGAGAAATAGAATGAGTAAGAATGCGCTTATAATATCATTAAAGAATAAATATAAGTCGCGTTTTACAAAATTGGGGTAGTTAAAACTGAAAGAGAATTCCCTCCCGAAAAGAAAAGGCCAAACGATACTTTTCTGAGCGCGAGATTGATTATTTAAAAGTAAGAAAACAAAACTGGAAGATGACGTCATTTCATAGAAACGACAAACAAAAAAGCAATTGATTGTAACTTTAATTAAATATTTCAAACACTACTGGCAAAACAAACTTCAAATGTCATAGGTCAGGTGATTCGTTATTTATCAATAAAAAGCGAATATTTTTTGCCTACATCTTTTCGGAGACAGCACAAAACTCCATAACCCAAACAACACCACGTTCTCACACGATAAAAAGAAGGAAATTACGTTTAAATTCAGCAGTGCCAATAGCATCATTTTCGAAAACTTTCACTATGGGTTTTTTACACACAGCCTCGAATTGTCTAAAAGGCAGGTACAGTATTCCCTAAAAATAGAAAAATCATTGTGAATTCTGAATAACAGAAATTCTACACACTTCTTCGTAAGAAAATAAAATTACGATGAGACTAAAGAATTTCACTGCAACGTTCACTTCATTTCATGTGATCTAAGTAATTCAAGATTCTTCCTTCGAATAAGGTCTAAAAATGAATGTTAATTTATAAGCCTAAAATGCAGGTAATTCGATAAGTGGGAATCAATTTAGTGTCCAAAAATTAAGCTTTCAGAACGTGACTTGTGTGAGCAACTTGTAACATACGAAAAATGATAATAGGAAAAAAAATTAATAATCTGCTTAAAAGTAACTGCATTTCAAAATTAAAGATTTTTTTTCTCTCGAATAGCTACAGACACAACATTCATTTATAACAGTGTTTCTAAACTTTTTTGTACTTCCATACCCCTTTTTATAGAGTTCTGTTATTCCAAATGGAGGTTGAGTGTGTCTTATAATTGATCTAAGCTTTGCATTACTTGTGTGGCAAGCAACGTAGCGAACAGATGGAAGGCGCCTGGATAAACTAATAATACACCCCCCAAAACAAAAATTATTTTGTAAAATGTATATAATTTCAAGTAACTTTTAAAATAAATAATTGAAAAGGTGGTTTGAAATTTGTGATTCTCTGGGCCAAATTAGCAACACTCCTTGGCTAATCATCACTGATTCACGCACCCCAATACATTCTTGTTGCTCCTAAGTCCTCTTTCCATCAATATATTTCTTTCGCGTTCCTCCTTTTTGGGGGGAATACGCGTAGCACAGAATTATAAACGTTGATTCATTTGGCAAGCCCTATTTTCCTCCGAGACACTGGAGCATGATATTGCCTATATTAAAAACAGATTAGTAATAATATTTCTGGAACTCTTTCAATATTAGTAGGCAATGGTACATAGCAACTATGAAATTATTTTAAAGATAGAAATGCAAACGTTTAGATGTGGAAATCACTGGACCATTTAAAAATGGTTAAGTCGGCCACACCATATCTAATTCTTTATATAAAGTAAACCGCCTTTACACTTTTAATATTTAATTCGAAAATATGATAGTATTTCGTATAAAGCTGCGAATAAGAAATAATTATCTATTTTTACTTCCCTCCCGATAAGGTCTTAGGGCACTATAAGAACGTGCATGGAAATGTTTGCTTCAGTATGTCAGTCCTTAGTTCCACTATGTGGGAAGAAGGATACAGAAATGGTAGTGGGATTATGCTGGCCACATCTTCAACAACTACATGGTATTAGCTTTTACTGTAGGGATGTCGGTGTCCTGGTGCAGAGGTAGCGAGTCTTCCTCGTGATCTGGGCGTCCCAGGTTTCGAGTCCCGGTTAGGGCATGGTTGTTCTTCTGTGTGCTAACTGTGAGATGTGTGACTGTGCTCCCCTGTAAAAAGGGGTTGTGCAAGCGAATGTAGTGAGTGTGCAGCCAAGTCGTACTTTTGGCCCTAGTTGGCGCTTATTTCAACAAGAGACGCTTATTTCGGGTTAAATCCGCTGATGCAATTAATGGTCTTGTTCATGGCAAGTGGCATTAGTAACAATAACAACAACAATAGGGAATCATGCATTGGTCAGCGATGGCTTTTTATGTAACTACTTACAGTACCAACATTGCAATGTCGATATTGTTTCATTCAATTTTGGCGGGGTGCACACAAGAAATTGTTGTTATGGCATTGTTTATGGACAAGCCCCCTGCTGATACTGCAGCAGATTTAAGCCAAAAGGAGTGTCTCTTGTTTTTGAAGTAGCGCCAAATAGGGCCAAGAGTACGACTTAGCTACACGCTCACCACATTTGCTTGCACAGCCCCTTTTTATAGGGAGTCACAGTCACACATCTCACAGATAGTACATAGAAGAACAACCATACCCAAACCGGGATTCTCAGAACACGAGGAAGACGCGCTAACACAAGAAGTACCAGTATTATTGTTACTCGACCGTTCATTCAGATTCAATAAAGAAAATAAAAGATAAATTGCCAAGTTAAGATTATATCTTTATGGCTATTCCCTGATTAGTATCTATGTATATAAATTACAAATTGTATGCTTTACATGTTGTAAGGCTCGAGTTCAATCTAGCAGTTTTAAGAATCCAAGTATATAAATTGCAAGTTGTATGCTTTACATGTTGTAAGGTTCGAGTTCAATCTAGAAGTTTTACGAATCCAAGAATTACGAGTCCAAGTATATAAATTACAAGTTGTATGCTTTACATGCTGTAAGGTTCGATTTCAATCTAGCAGTTTTACGAATCCAAGTATATAAATTGCAAGTTGTACGCTTTACATGTTGTAAGGTTCGAGATCAATCTAGTAGTTTTACGAATCCAAAAATTACGAATAATTACGAATCCAAGTATATAAATTACAAGTTGTATGCTTTACATGTTGTAAGGTTCAAGTTCAACCTAGCAGTTAACGAATCCAAGAATTACGAAGAATTATGAATACAAGTATATAAATTACAAGTTGTATGCTTTACATGTTGTACGGTTCGAGTTCAACCTAGCAGTTTTACGAATCCAAGTATATACATTACAAGTTGTATGCTTTACATGTTGTAAGGTTCAAGTTCAATCTAGCAGTTTTACGAATCCAAGTATATAAATTTCAAGTTGTATGCTTTACATGTTGTAAGGTTCGAGTTCAATTTAGCAGTTTTACGAATCCAAGAATAAAAATTACAAGTTGTATGCTTTACATGTTGTAAGGTTCGAGTTCAGAACCGTAGTTTTACGAATCCAAGAATTTCCGTACCTGGTTTCTTGGAGTCGGTGAGCTTCGCGCTGTTGAAGAGCAATAGATTCTCCTTCATAAAATCGTAATCCTGTTGGCTGCACTCCCTCTGGGGAGGAAGTTCGGAATCCACGTCGCCGGTCTGGGTCATCATCGTGGTGAGAGGAAGGACGGTGCTCAGGGGAACTGAGGGGGCGACGGTCCTCGGTTCCGGCTGAGGGATGTTGGTCCAGGAGGAAGGATCGTCCGTCCGATGGTCCGTGGTTCCGAGAGTGGTCACTGGAGTGTTGCTGGTGGACACATCTTCCGCTGATGTTTCTACGTCTGTTGTTGTGGTTTCTAAAACTGCGGAAGAAAACAAAAATTCTATTTCTACTGTCTATATGGTACAAAATTACGTTTCGATAGAAAATGAGAAATAAAAAAATCTTTCTGTTATAAGCATATCATATTTTAAAATGCGATTATATTTGAAAAATATTTTTTAAAAATTCTAATTCCATACAATTTTACAATTAGTTATGCCATTAATCCTTTATCGCATATGGACCCCGTATATGGTATTGCAGTTTTGATTCAATTTTATTTCCAAATTAACTATTATAAAATAATTTAAACTATTTCAATCCATAAAATATGTATTTAGCGATAATAAAACGCAAAAAAATTGTCTATGATTTTATGACAATTGAAGTAATCTCACTTTTGTGCGAGTGGGTGAAAAAGCAGAATTGAAGTGCGAGTGATTCATTTTCAAAAAACGATACCAGAGTAAAAAGTAAGTACTTTTTCACACAATTTTTTTAATGGATTCGATATACTCATCTTTCTCGACGATAATAATTTTTCCGCTTTTCAACTGTAATGGTTTTTGTCGCAGTGCATATGAACCCATATATGGTTCCGTAAAAAAAACACAAGGTATAAAACTATTCATTATTTTTCTTTTAATATGCCTTATTGATAATTAAATAAAGCTATTTCCACAGTGAAACAATTTTTTAAATCATTTATTAATTCATGCAGTGAAGTGTTAATATTGCCACTGTTTACCGAAATGTAGGCCACAAATTTCCCAAATATATTATTGATAGATAGTATTAATTTCATTCGCTATCAAATTACGGTATGTGGCATGTGATTGTTGTAAGTTATCACAAAATGATAGATTAAAATGACGTATATTTTGATACATATGATTTTTGGCATACGATATTTTAGAATAGTAGCGATATGCAGTCTGTTCAAGAATGGAAAGAGTACGTTCAACAAAGAAAATTATGATCAATGAAATATAAATCCAAAATATTATAACAACATTTGACAAAATTCTAGATGCTGATATTTTAACTTTAACTTGTCTTTAATGGCAATCCGAAACAGATAATGGACAATAAAAATAAAAAGTCTTTGGGCAGTTTTGGCAATTTACCATCGAAATTGAAATAGTAATTTAAAAATTTCCTATTATATTGACAAATTTTATAAATCTTTAACATAAAAAAATCTCCATATAATTAAAATAAGCTACAGTGGTATATAATTTAAGATAACTTTTTAATAGCAACATTTGAAATAAAAGAAATGTGGCAGACATATTGCTTTTCAGAAAACCTATACAATCTTAATAAAATGGGAAAAAGCAGATGATATTTCAAAGAACAATTATATATTCAATATATGAAATAATTACAGGTATAGTCTTGACATTTATTTAATAAGAAAAAAAACCATACCTAATATATATTCTATCAAATACAACTTAGACGCATTAAATAGCCAAAAGTGTTTTCATGCAATAGAATTTATTTCTCAAATGCCAAGTATAAATTTCATAAAACACTTTCTAAATTAATAGAGCACAAATTGATTAACCAATTAAATTTGAAACATATAAATCAATATTTTAAAATTTCTTGCATTTTTAAATCTTTGATCAAGGAATATAATTAGGTACTACAATTTTTACCATTGTGTCATCATCACAATGACAAAAAGCCATTTAAGTTTCACATATCTACGTCGTAAGATCATATAGGTACCATTTATCAAAAATAAATAAATAAAATGAGACAACAAGGTATTCAGCTCGATTTTTTAAGGATGTTTTTTCATAATTTTTATTTATTTAACATAATTTTTCTGATTAGTTAACATAATTAAATTAATTATGTTAAATAAAAGTATTAACATAATTTTATTTAACATTTTAACAATTTTATTTAACATAATTTAATATAATTTTATTTAACATAATTAAAAAATTTTTTTTATTAAAATAACTTAATAATTTTATTTAACAATTTAACATAATTTTATTTAATTTAATTTAACAAAATTTTTATTTAAATAATTTAATAATTTTTTAACAGAATTCAATAATTTTATTTAAAATAATTTTTATTTAACATAACATTTCGAAAAAAAACCCTCATTACCCTCACGGACGCAAAACATGCAATTGTTTTTATATATCCCAGGTTCCAAGTTTGGATTGCATTATAAAATTTTTTATTAATATTTTCATTCTATTGAAATAAATCAATTTATCATCTGAAACACTAGAAAAATAATTTATATCTCATTTTGTTTAAAAGTAATCTATCTCAAAAGGAATAAAGAAGGTTTTAAACACGAATACATCTCTTAATTAAAAAATTCCACGTTCATTTCAAGTTCCCACATTCTATAACAAAAAGTTATATTATAAGATTATTTGTACTGTATGATTTCATTTTTTAATCAAATAATTCCTAATTGTTTAGCGACAGTTAAGTCACACTTTATATAAGTTCCGAAAAAAAGTTAAGTACTGTTTAAGTTTACACAAACTTAAACTTAAACATACCTTTATGTTTACAGAATAATAAAACTATCTGCTCTTTCTAAGCAGAACGTTTTGCTGAAACATTTTGAATCTTAGAAATATACATTAACACATTCATTTCATTACATTTTTTCCGACTTGAACAAAAGATGTTTGCCAATGTACAAAAATAAAATTTACGATTTGCATAATGAGGTAAAATTGCCTGAAATGTTAAACATGAAAAAAAAATATTAAATGCATTTTTTATTTAAAAATGAATAAATGGAAATTTGATATAAAGGTTTGAACAAAACGATAAAAAAAAGTCTTATCTTTGCTTGAAATTGTTCAGCAAAGTGTTAAAAATCCTCAGTTTTTTTTCCTTCCAAGAGCAGGAAAAAATAGCGTGGTGATTAAAGATTTTCTCTTTTAAAACAAAATCCGTTTAGTGGTTTATTTTATGACAAAATTACGCTTTGCATATAAAAATTAAATGCAACAAAAATAATGAAACATTATGGTTTTTATAATATTTTCAACGAAAATTCTTTGTCGATTAACTCTTTTATTTCTAGCAGCGATGTTTTATTAAGATAATAAAATTTTTTAAAAAATAGTTATAAAAAGGCAATATTAACCACTTATGTATTTTTATAATAATTAAAAAAATTATCAAGCAGTTTCACAAACCATTTTTTTGATTGTTTGTTCGATTAAATGATTTTTTTAAATTTGTTAAATCTCATAATAAACTACAATAAACCTTTATTGAAAATATTAGGATGTTTTTATTTTTAAATATCATTTTCAAAGATGTTTTAAAGACTTGAAAACAAAATATTTTTAATGATTTTTGAAATATAATTTTTTTTTACACATAGAAAATTAATTTTTTTTAATGTTTGCTTCCATTAAATCAAAAACAAACCAAAAATAATTTTTTAAAAATATATGAAACAAATATTTGATTTTCAATCGTCGGATCATCATTTAATTTACAAATCTAAAACCATTTATTAAAAGTTGAAGACATAAATTTCCATTGCAAATTTTTAATTCCTAATCTTCAATTAAATAGACTTAATTATAACCAAAGAAATAACTATAAATTCTAATCAAATCCAAATAATTATTTGAAGCATCTCATATTTTATTCATATTTTCTCATATATTTCCATCAGACATCTTTTCAAAAATAAATAATTAATGCTATTACTAGGCTGAATTTTACCGAATTATTAACATAGTCATAAGTAAAACAGGAATTATCAATCAAATTAAAGAACCAGTATTTTTTTTTATAATTCTGAATTAAAATTTTTATTTAAAAGCTGGTGAATGAAAACATCATAATTTATCGAACTGAATTAAACATTTTAAATCTGAAAATTCGAAATGACATTAGCAATTTTAATGAATTCATGGAAACTCAGCATCATGTTTTGCTTTAATTATGCTGTGAATGCCAACTACACAAAACTGTTTTTTCTTTCACACATTTTCAATCCTTCTAATTTATTTAAAGCAGAAATTTGGTTGAAAAGTTAAAAGTAATTAGTGTGTTGAATCGAAAATAATGTGAATCTATCAGGTATCCCAAATTTCTTTTTACAATTTTTTAAATATCTAATATCATCGTTGACGCATTTCTAAAGATCTGATGATATCAGTTACACTTTATTACAAGTCATAATTCAACTGCTACAATTAGTTCACACTCTCCTTATATCTATCTTGTTTAAATTTTTAATCGTTAATAAAATACTTTTTATTCATCCACTCGAGTTCAGATAAGTATTTTAAAACTTGTAGTGGATGACATTTGATGTTAACGCAGTTTATTTAAATACTAATTCGTTAATTAAATTTAATTAATTAAAAACTAACTTTCTCGAAAAAAATCTTACTTCCCCCTCTGCCATGTTAGCAAAACTTCAGTTTGTGCCCCTCCCCCCAGTTATTGTTAGGCTTAACATGTTTTCGACCGATTATTTCAAACCATTCTGTTTATTTTTATTCAATCATAATAATAATAATAATAATAATAATAATAAAAACATTCACAAGGTTTACAATTTAAAATGATCTCATCTCCTTAAATCGTCTTCATTTGAAAAGTTTGAAATTTAAAAATGAATACACTTTTAAATTTATTCCATTGTGATTATCGTAATCGAACATAAAATGCGTGCATGATGCTCAACTTTTCAAACATTCACTAAGCTCATTCTTCAATATTCAAGCTAATTTCATAACGATTCAAGTAAATATTGTTACAAGCGGACGAGCGGCGTGAAAGTGCACCGAAGTAGGCTACGTTTGACGAGGAGCTTTGTGCCACCCGGGTTGATTTGGCGAAAGGAATAGTCTGGTAGCCGCTGAACCCTTCACGAAGCCCAGGGTGCTTTGGGGCGCTCGCTCGGCTATATAAGGGACGGGTTTTCGCAATTTCGGCAGTTTTTCCTGTCGGAAGAGTAGTGTCTTGCTGGACTAGCGGATTACTTTTCTCGTTTGTTATTAATGAGCTGTGTTTACGTTTGCTGTTAACGTTGTGTAACTGAGCTCGTTGCGATTTACCGTTTGCTGTGCTATACGATATCCGTTTTGAAGTCTGTGTTTATTGTGCGTAAGTCTTGTATTTACGCTAATAGTGACTGTTGACTGCTGGATTATTTTTATCTGAGGTTTTCCTTTATCAATTATCCTGTTTATACCTGTAAATAGCTGTAAATAAATTTGTTTGTGCTGTCCTCAAGAAAAGTCTATTCAATCCAAACTCGCTACATTAAAAAACAAACAAACGTAACAATATATAATTCAAAATAAGGAGAGTATGTTCCTTCAAAACTAACCTGATTTACTTCTTTTTTTGAGGCACAATCGCTTATGGTCAATAGCAATGGTGGTGTCGGTCAGGCAGGCTTGTCGATGGAGCTCGCAGTGGTTGGCGTAATAACGTCCGTCAGTACCGCACACAGGCTTCTTCCTCTTCTTGCAGTACTTGTGACACGTGCACATGGCCTCCCCTAGGGAGTTCGTTTCACATTCGCGCCAACGGCCGCATGTGTTTCGGCTGCATCCCTTGTTCCCGACAACATCTATGGAAAGAAGAAAATAATAATTAAAACAATATACCCTGAAAATATTGGGAGCATTAAAACATTATTTAAAATGAAAAAGATAGTATCTAAAGTATAATATACAGATAGGTGACAAAATAATACGAACACCCATGGAAAAGGCATTGCCCATTTCAAAGGCGCGCGACGAGCATGTCATTTAGCACTGCAGTCCGCCATCAAGGGGATTTGAAAGGTAAGGTATCAGTCGTTCAACAGGTGATATAGGGGTTGCATGTGTCTATCGCATGTTTTGAAACGTGCAATAATGACGGACCTGTCAGAGTTAAAAAAAAGGCTTGATTGTTGGAATGCGGTGCGCTGGTTGCACGGTGACGGAAACAGCCAATTATTTGGGACGTGCAAGAAGTACTGTATCATTAGTTTTGACAGCATTCACGAAATTCGGGAATGTGGTGTCTTCCAAGCACAACAGTGGACGGAAAATAAAGCTTACCGAGAGGGATAAATGAGTCTTAACCCGCATAATGCCCCGAAAGCTCAAGCATTCATTATCCCAGATAATAACGTCTGAGATGAATAGTCATCTTCAGAACCCTATTTCAGCAAGAACCGTCCAAAGGGTACTCCCTGCTTCGAACATATATAAAAGAGTTGCAATTCGCAAACCGTTGGTAACAGCGCGTCATGCTTTACAGCGACGTCAATGGTGTAAAACTCACAGACACGGGACCCCACAACAATGGCAGAAAGTCACCTGGTCTGATGAATCCCCGTTCACCCTTTTTCTGACCACCGGACGCGTTTATGTGTGGAGAACGCCCAAAGAAGCATTTGCTCCGGAATGCATCATGCCGACTGTGAAGCGCGGAGGTGGTTCCCTCATGGTATGGGGTGCGATATCTTGGCGCGGTGTTGGTCCGCTTGTTACTCTGCATGGGAAGGTTACAGCTACCCACTATGTCGGTATCCTGGAGGATCAGGTTCATCCATTTGTCGAGACTGCATTTCCTGGAGAATGGCCATTATATCAAGACGACAACGCTCTAATCTACACTGCTAAAATCGCGCAAGAATGGTTTGCAGAGCATGAGGAGAAAGTAGGTCATCTTGCTTGGCCTCCTCAGTCACCTGATTTGAACATTATTGAACATTTGTGGGGATATCTGGAGTTAAAACTCCGTGCTCGATTCCCTCCACCATCTACGATTGCGGCATTAGGGACCGTTCTCCACGAAGAATGACGTCATATCCCAATAAACATTGTTCATGCCCTCTATGAGTCCATCCCGCATCGCATACGGTCTGTAATACAGTCAAGGGTGGGTCCAACCCGCTATTAATAAAGCTTTTCTCTTCTTTCATAGGTGTTCGTAATATTTTGTCACCCATCTGTAAGTAATATATAAATATAATATAGTAGTAAATAAAATATATGCATGTGAATTATTAAATTTCTGAACGAGTTCAATATAAGCGATATTTGAGATGATACCATATATTATCATGTGAGAACATGATGCAATTTTCATTAAAAGATTTTGAATAATTGAAGCTTGAAAAAGGAATACGTAATCACCATAAATGGGAATGTTTATCAACATCTTTTAATCGCATATATATTTTTTACCTGCTTTTACCAGTATCGCATTTTATTATGTATGCTTTTTTGAAAGCAGATGCGTTTTAAAAGAGTTGACTTGCTTTTACTAGTATTTCTTTTTCAAACTGGTTTAAACTACTTAATGACTGAAATTAATCAAGATAAATAATGACTAAAAATAATAATGTTCTCTCATGATAACTTGAAATTCGTGATCGTAGATTTCATTTTCCTTTTTTTTAAATTATTTATTATGCTCTGAGTATATATGAAATTATTTCGGCAGGGCGCATTTAATATACAATTAACGATAACAATGAAAAACATAACTCAACGCAATATTGTATAATCTACATATTTATGTTTTGAGGCTTCTAAATACACGTTATTTAGCTATAAGATTTGGCGTCATCAACAATAATTGATGAGTTGTGCAATTTCTTTTTCAAATATAGATATGATTAATTGTGAAATTGTTTAATGATGAAAATATTGAAATTTTGATAATAAATTTAGCTGAAAAGTGTCGATTTAATTTGAATTTCCTCTTCAATCTGTTAAATATGAATATTATCCCAGCTTTTAAGTATTATTAAAATGAATGCAACATGCGAATGAAATAGTTGAAGAAAGAGGAACTCACGAAGAAGAAATAGTTTATTTAAGTTGTCAGCCCGCTTGTATAGTTTGTTATCAATTTATTATTGCATATCACAAAAATAAATATAACATTCTTGAGATAAATTAGCACATAGTTTACATTTAGGCCTATCATCTCATTAATTTTTTAATGTACACTCATTTATTTAGAAAATTCATGAAGGCATCAACGTAATAATTCATCTAATCACTGTAAGCATATTGTATACTTTAAAATTGAGCACATTTAGTAAATTTAATTTATTTTATTTGGCAACACACATTTTTGAATTTTATTCTAAGTTTCATTTTTCAACCGTTTTCACAATGACTCCATTATCAAAATGGTTTCTTTAAGAATTGAAGTATTTTATTCTGTGTTCATTCAGGTAAAAATCATAATGAAAAATCATTTTAGGATTTTTTTTGTTAAAACAAAAGATTGTTGCTAAGATAACACATTATGAATTCCTTGTTTATAAATATAAATTTACTTTTAAGATTCACTTTGCTTATTTTAAAACTTCTTTTAATCACTGCTTACATTTTCATATTTAATTCATAATATATAATCGGATTATTGATCAAATATATCAGATAAGTTAATATCATATCAATTAGCAATAAAAATTTTAACAATATATTTATGGTTTATATATTTTTATTAAGCATTCACGGAACCATTTCAAAAACTTTTTTTAATCAGAAAGAATAATCACATCCTTTCGAACATCAAAAGCAATCACACAAAAAAAAAATCCATTTAGTATCCATAAATCCTCAACCGTATTTCGATTGGCATAAAATTCAAATCCATTAGCATTTTAACAATTTATTTTCTAGTTCGAATACTTTAATAAAATATTCATGGAAAAAGTTCAAAAACTTTTTTTTGATAAGACAGACCAATCACATCCTTCCGAACATAAAACACAATCACACCTTACGACAACAATCACAAACCAAACGCTTAGGTGAACATTACAAACGCATAATTCGAAGCATCAACGGTTTTTCGATTGGCATAAAACAAATCTTTACCATTGGCATTTTACCAATTTGTTTTACACTTTATACAGTTTTATAAAATAATCATTTTCAAAAACGTTTGTTTGATAAGGAAGTCCAATCAAACACAATCACAAACCAAACGCGCAGGTGAACATTCCAAACCCATAATTCGAAACATCAACGGTATTTCGATTGGCATAAAACAAATCTTTACCATTGACATTTTACCAATTCATATTATAGTTCATATGCTTTTATAAAACAACCGTGGAAATGTTTCAAAAACCTTTTTGGATAAGAAAGTCCAATCAAACACAATCACACTTTGCGACAACAATCACAAACCAAACGCTCAGGTGAACATCACAAACCCATAATTGGAAACATCCACTGAATTTCCCAGAACTGAATGAAATAAGTGATTTCTGTATCAACTGGCGGCAATCAATCAGCATGTAATGCCGACTCCTTGTTCGCCAAGTCTCGGAGGACGTTGTTAGCCGAGAGCTGCGAGCAAGGGAACTGCAGCAATAGGGCCGATGGTGTTTTGTTAGGACATCGCTAATACGATGCACGAGTGGAGGCAAGATTCAGTATCCATTACATGCTAAAATGGAATCTCATCAAAGCCCTCCTGAATCAATTCCTTGCACCTGAGACAGTCGACATTTTATGGTAAAGGAGCGTGCGGATTAGTTAGAAAGGATAACATAGAGGCTATGACTGTTATCATGCGAAGTCGAACGTTTAGATATTTATAAAATACTAGTTGAAACATTCGGTTTTATTTGGAATGCAACTTTCACGTATAATATTTTCAATATAAAAGTTAATTTTCTATAAATTATTACAGACTGTCCAATTCTTTTATTAAAGAATGTCATTTTATTGCCTTTGGGTCATTGTAAGATGAAATGTATATCAACCATTTTTCTCAGGTGTTTCAATAACCATTAAATAACTACTATAATTTGCGAAACATAAGATACTAAAGTTAAAAATAGTGATAAAGTAGATGAAATTATTATCATGTCAGAACATGATATTGTTTTGTGAATGAGGTTTTCTTGGGCCAACAAAACTCAGTGGGCAAAAAATAAACATTTTATTATTTGCCTAAGAATAAAAAAAATCAGCTTTTAATAACGCGTTGTCATTACCTTTACAGAAGCTCTGATTAAAAAAACAAGTTATTTGCTATTGCAAATAAAATTTAGAACAATGTCATTTTGAGCACGCGATTATATGAAATAAAATAAGTAGTAAATGTGATATTTTTTTAAAACAATCAGTGCTGGACAAAGTGTTTTTTTGATCGTTTGCAGTAGTTAAGTTACTAATTCAATAGAACAATGAAAAAGAATAAAAATATAATTGATTTTGCAAGAGCAAGTGGTGCTCGGTCGTTCAAGAAATGATGTTCTGACATGATACATTGAAATATGTATGGCAGATTTTATTTTAATCTTTTTAGTGTTACTTTTATTTCGAAATTGGCAACGTTGAACAACATTAAAAACATCTGTATTTGAAATTTTAAGAGGATATTAACATTTTTATACGATAATTTCCTTTGACGTTACAGCAGAAAACATATTTACAATAACAATTACAAATATTACAGCAATTTACAAGTACCGTTTAATTAACTTGTTTAAAAGAATAAGCGTGCAATTTGTTGAAATCAGCCCATTTGCTTAAAAGGATTTGCTGAGTACATATACATACATACATAACCAAAATGAGTTTTTTATTTATATTAATCTTAATCTTAGAAAACCAGAAAAAAAGCATCTCTGAGACAATATAAATAAAAAGTTTAGTATATCATAAAATTGTAAAATATCATAAATTCCTTCAAACTGAGTTCAGAATATACAATATTTTTGATGTGTTGGATAAGTGGCAATATGATTCTAATTTTAATTTCTAATGAAAAGAAAAGTATGGAAATCGAAAGGATTTTGAAAAAAAAAATTTATTTGTTCTAAAAAGTAGATATTTCCAGAAGAGATGAGTTATATTTTGCCTTCGTACTAATATTTCTGAGATGGCAGTAACTTGAAAATTAGATCTTGGTTTCAAGATAAAAGGTTTGAATTTTGACCCGATTTTACCAAAAATCTGATATATATACTTAAGTTTGATGATGGCTAAATGGACTATCAGGTCATTTTTAGTTTGTGTGGGCGTGTATATGATGCTACTTTTAAAGAAGTCCACTAGTCAAAATAATTTTACCAATGTGATTTTTGAGAATAATGGAAAGCATTTATAAAGACTATTTATGAAAAAAAAAGTAAATTTCTTGTGTTTCACGGTTTTATACTCATCTAATTCTCATATTTGGTATGTAAAATAAACCATTTTTTTCCTACAACTAATTTGTTCCCACTCTATACATATATGAGGACAATTAACCAGAAATATTTTCTAGAATAAACTTTTATACACGCATAATTTTTAACGGTAATTTATCAGTCTGTAGAAAACAAATTTATGGATTATTTCATTATCGGAAACTGAATTTACTGATAACTAAGTTAGATAAGAGTTTCAATTGAAGCTTCTTTTTGTCACATGAAAGCCCCATTCTTAAAAATTCAGAATTATCACCATTATTTCAAAGTTCTTTGACACATAGAGTTGGAAATAAAGAGCAAACGATAATGAGCTTTCTTCTCGGCATTCTAAAATTACAAAACTCAACCGAAAAAAAAAGCTCCAGAATTTTGTATAATGACCTAGATTTGGAATCCTCAATATCAAAAGTATTGTCCAGAGCCAAAATGAAGTCGTAGAGAAGGAAATTAAAGCACTTCAGAAAGAACAAAAGATTCAAATTCAAATTCTCCCTAATGTTCTTTTAATCACAAAATCGATGCCATTCGACGCGAGAGAAAAAGTGACACTGCCAATACAAAAGGTGCTGGCTATGCCGATTGCCCAATCTGACGTTGGTGTGTGATGGAAAGTTATGTCTCAATCTCCCAGTGATTATTAAAGGGGAAATGTTATCATCATTCAGTAGTTAGAAAGCTTTTACATCATTTATTCGCAATTGTGCCAAATTTGGCGCAATGGACCAAGATGTTATCTGTTTCTCTTGGCAGCCAACCAACGGAAACAAAGACGCGTGGGTTCAATAAAAGTTGGGAAATTCGCCAAGTGGGAACACACAGTATGAGGCTTTCCTGTCCCAAGGCAAAGAAAGATGTCCTTTAAATGCCATGCCATGCCAGTAATTAACATTTGTGCAGCAAAAACTCTATAGTAATGAAATAATTATGCTTTAGGGACTAACTGATATGAACAGGATAGTCTGATATTGTATTGTTCTAAGGATAATAACGGAATAATTACAAAGGAAACTAATTGCATAAAAGAATCAAACTATAATTAAATATCTTCTTAATCTGATAATTAGTGATTATTTTAAACCTGGTATTTTAAGCAATTCAGTTCTCAAAATAATTCATAGAATATTTCAGAAATACATTATCTTTAGTAAACAAACGGCCAGAAAATATCAAATTTTTAATAACAGTTTAAAGATTTATAAAACTATACTTTTATTTGATGAATGGATTAAATAAAGACTATTGGCGTTTTCTGCTAACAAACTGATTAAAAATTTTCAGAATATCTGCATTAAAAATGATATATACTCAAAAGAGCAAATAATTTCTTCAGTGTTAGGGTTAGCAAAATTCTACAAGTAAAAATTATTATTCGTAAACAAATATTAAAAAATAAATAAAATATGCGGCGAAGCATTTAATTCTAAAATAATAACAAGGAACAAAAGAGCGGATATGGCCTAAATTTCGCAAAAAAAAGAAAAGAAAATGACAATCTTTATCTTATTCTTATAAGATGTTTCGTTTTTAACTAAATTTATAACGTTATTTGAGTTATAGAGAAATTTCAGTTCAGCTATCTACAGAAAATAAATTGTTTTGTCCTTAAGTGCATTAATAATTCAATACTAATTCTTAAATTTATAAATTCATTTATCAGATATTTTGATAAAAGGTTTTCAACAAATTTAAACTACTTCTGAACACAAGATAAATTCTTACAGTGCCATATATTTTCCGAAGGAATACTTAATCGTGAGCATGATAGATGAACATCAATTTCATCTAAATAATTATTGACTACAGTACTAATATTACATAATATACATATATATTTATTGAGAAAATAAAAATAATTTTTCCATTTACAAACTTAAAAATCATTAGCCAAAACTTAAAATTATAGAATTAACTCAAATTCAAAAGTAAGTTACTCATACTCAATTGTGTCATAAAGCAAGAGAAATTTTTTGTTACTTTTACCGCGAAGATAGTAATATTGCAGAAAAGCAACATTGGCATGGGTTGAATTTCGAATGGCAGACGATTTCTACATGAAGCTTCATAACAATCTTTTCGCAAATGATCATAATGATTACCCAAAACTGAGGTAAAAGAGAATTAATTTTTTCAATTCTCAGTTTTTGTCTTTAAAATTTTTGATAATATTTATGTAAAAGAGAATTTTTTTTATTCTTAATTTTTGTTTTTAAATTTTTTGATAATATATTGAGGTAAAAGAGAATTGATTTTTTATTCTTAATTTTTGTCTTTAAATCTTTTGATAATATATTGAGGTAAAAGAGCATTTTTTTTATTCTTAATTTTTGTCTTTAAATTTTTGATAATATATTGAGGTAAAAGGGAATTGATTTTTTATTCTTAATTTTTGTCTTTAAATTTTTTGATAATATACGCAGTTAAAAAAGATTACTTCCACTCTTTGAGTTAAGGTCAATCGTGTTTAGTGCACTTTTATGATGGCATAAATTAGATATGAATTAGTTTTAAATAGTTGGTTAGAAAAGAGATAGAAGAAAAGGCCATATATAGTTCTGATACGCCAAATTTGTTATCTAATGACAATAAGCTTTTTTGTTATAGTTTGAGCTATGGGATTATAAGCATTTAATTTTTAGATCTTTCTAATGCACTCTTGGGATCCCGTGACGAATTTTTACATAATTCTACAGATTTTAATAATGAAATCTTTTATTTCTTTATTAATACAAATCGTAATAATAGAATTATTTTTTGTTCACTGCTTTGCCAGTTTCTGTTCTTTTGTAAACCTCCCATTTGTTAGAAATTTTATTTTCTTCTTTTGTATTGCTATTCTCTGTTTCTGGATTGTTATCCTTTATATTTCTATGGAATGATAATCAAACCGAGAGAAGATTTCTGATTGTTTATAAGAAATTTTATATTATTCTTTTTTATTGTTTTATCATTTAATAATAAATTGCATTTTATTTCATGTCTTTTCTTTGATTTATATTCATTGTTTATTGTGAAAATTTCTTATTATTTATGTATTTACATATGCTTTTGACTATTTACTGAATTTCGTTTTAAAACGTGTTCTTAGTTTCCATTTTTATTCTATATTAATTGTATTATGTTTGCATATTTAAAATACATAAAAATTGGAATTTTAGTAATTGTCGTTCATTTTTTTAGATTTAGAAGGATTTTGATTATCATGTATTATAGAATTAAAGTGAAGTAAATTCCTTTTTTTTTCTTTCTTTTCTTTTGTTTCGGATTCCTTTTTTTAGCCTGCATTTTTTTTTCTTTCTTAATATTTTCAACTTTATTTTTTAAAAATAAGAATAAATGCTTTTTGTTTGATAATTTTTTGAAAAATTTGTTCTACTTATCCGGTTATGGAAGCTATAAAATAATCGCCGATTATCAGAACAATAGATGAACTCTGTTGATCGGTATTTGCCTAACATCTTTGGGTAAGTTAGATGACTTGAATACTGGAATTGGAATTACTATTTTTGGAATGTAAAGAAATATAACTGATTTAATTCTTTTTTTAAAAATCAATCATTTCAGTCAAATAATCATATGACTAGAGATATGCATGCATTGATTGAAAAATTGACTCTATATTCCATAAAAAAGCACATATTAAAAACAAAAATTAACTTATCTAATTAACCTGGAGTAAATAAATTATTAGTATAATCAATGGTATATCTTTAAATACATAAATTATTTTACTACTTTTAATGGTATTACATTTTGAATTGCAGAAACTATATATTAAAAAGCAATTTTTATGGAGCTATTTTTTGTTTTACTGATTCATTTTTTAATTTAGAAATGAGAAAAATATCAAACATTGATTAAATATCAGGTTAATAAAAAATTATCGTTAATTTAAGTCGTGATTTCATTTAAGATTGACAATTTATGCTCAATTATTTTATAATTGATGTATATATGTTTATGCATTCTGCAGAATGCCACATTCCAAAGTTTGCCTATGTAATGTTTTTATATTACATGCATAATATTTAGAAAAGATATGCAACATAGATATATAGTTAATATATATATATATAACAGATAAGCATATACGTTCAAATAACAATTCATGCAAGGGTTATCTATAATGCTTTCTCATATAATTAACATAAAATAATGTTAATATTTCACGAATTCTTTTTTGAAAAATATATCCTTCATAGCAAATCTGAGAAATTTTTTGAAAAAAAAATGAAAGGATTTCTCAATTATTTGTAGTAAAATTTTTAGTTTTCATCGATGAGTGATATCCAAACATGATATTTGAAATAGACTATAATTTTATTAAATAAATAACTACTCAGGATTTTTTTCTAAAATTGTATTAAAGATTTTAACCGAATATTCTTTTTTTTATTTTAACAGAAAGATGCTGTTTACCTTTTTTATGACGCTTCTTGAAAAAGAATAAATACCAGGAAAAAGAGGAATAATAAACTTGAAAAATATAGAACAATTTTAAACGTTTCTTAAAAAAACTTTTATCCAAGAAAGATATTCGATCCTCATCAATATTATTACCTAGTTCTATATGAAAAACTAACATTCTGACATATAAGTAAGTCAGCTCCAATTTTAGATCCAATACCATTGTAGATACATTATGTTGTAAGGTTTGGAAGTTTGAAGAGGAAATTGATTCTTTTTATTTAGAAACATAAAGACGATTTGAAAATATATTGTGCGTGATAATTAGACAAAAATCTTAAATTATTATCATAATAAACATTCTGGTGCATAAAAAGTAAATAAAAATGCTAAATTTCTAAATAAATAATATCTAATATTTTATTTGTAATCACTAGACATTTACTAATTTTTCCAGGTTGCCGCAATATCCGACCGCAAAAACCCTGAAAAAAATCAGTTGCAATCAACAAACACCTGGTGAATTCGTTTTTTTCTCATATAAAAAGAAGTGATTTTTTTTCTTTCGAAAAGGGAACGTTGCTTCATAAATTAAATATGTCACGTCCATTCTATGTGACGAGCACGATTTTTTCTCCCAAAATTTCCATGCGTTGAGGCTACTTTATTTTTTTTCGCCGCTGAAATCAGAAGCGGTGACAGAAAAATGGCGTCGTTAGGCCTTGAGCGAAGTGTGACAGATGGCGAGTGAAAATAGATCTTAGTGTCCATATTGGCGATATATCGCCAAACAAGAGTTTTAAAATTCAGGTGTGGTGAGCCTAAAAAAGGACTGTTTAGTAAAAATGTTTAAACGAATACATTGCATGGGAAAAGGGAATATATTGTCGAATAATATTGCATGTGAAATGGGTTTAGGAGTAAAACGGAGCTTTTAATCAAAATTTGTTCAGAAAAATTGCTCTGAATTTTTATTATATTATTCTTTCTATTTAAAAAAGAAGATTCATTCTAGCTATTATAAGTATGTGTAAAATATTTAACAATTATGTGTCATTTAAGAATTTTTTAAGGGTTTTAAAATCTGATGTATCATGTTTTGCTGATATTTTAAAACATTTTTAATCTAATGAAAAATAAGAAAAAATTATGTATCGATTTAGCTTTGCGCCTGATTTTATATGTTTGCGGTTATTGAATTTATAAATGTGTTTATATTGCGTTAATCATATAATCATTTTATTTTTGTTGAAAACTTGAAAAAGTATAATAGTTATTAAAAAATGTTACATTCTCCGTATACATATAGCTATTTAGAATACTTTATTTATGAAGGATTTTACTAACTGATTTATATAAAATATTTGAACAATTCGTTATATTTATAGTTAACTAGTCACCTATGACGATCAGCTGGTTTCCTGATAAATATATTCATTGGATATTAGTTATATTTAAATTATTAGTTAAATTATTTAAATATAACTTATTGTCCACGATTCTGTTTAATTTTCAGATATAAAAGCCATGATTTTTTAAATTGATTTACATTTATTTATTATGAATAAAAACCTTTTAAATAGAAATATTATCCCCATAACATAATAAAGCTATAATATACGTAAATGTATGTTTTTTTTATTTTCTAAATTTACTAACAACTGTAACTTTATATTTTTAATTCATCATGGAAACTACACATATTTAAAAAATCCCCTTTTTAGCTTTTCATGAACAGAAGAAATTCACACATTTAAATGGTTTATGAAACAATTTGAGCGACCCTAATCGCAGAGCAACAACATAATTTTGTGTTAGAAGTCAGGTAAAAAAAATATTTTTACAGTCTGACTTAAAGAAACGATGCTTAAAAGTAAATATATTACCCAGATTAAGCTAGAAAATTTGTAAGTAAAATGATGATGAAATAGTGGTTCAATATGTGACATTTACAAAACATGTCACTACAACATTTTGGAATCACTTCTGTGATAAAAATTACTTAGATGTAAGATATAGTCTTTACATCTGAATAAAAAAAATTCGTTTTTCCTAACTAATAGAGATATACTTTGAACTTCATTCATCATTTTACATTATTAAATAAATAATACTATTAAAATAAATTCAAAAGTGTCTAGGTAACATACTTCTCGTTTTATAAAAGAAGACTTCGCACCTGAGATATTCGATTCACTGTAAGGTGTAAAAATTTGCAATGGGGTTGCAGACTTGGGTTCCAACTTTGATCTTAATGAAAGAAAGCGGGCTCCGAGTAAAAATAGTCATGGTTTAGTTTTAGAAACAAGGAATTATATCTATCATTAATCATTTTTAGCTAAGCAGACAAGATAATTGTTTTTAAGAGACCAGGATTGAAGTAATAACGAAACAAAAATTTCAAATGACTCTGATGAATTAAATTCATGATAGTATAACTTTTTAAGCTAACTGAAATAATGCATAAAATATTGTTAAGAACTCGTAACATTAGATCTTCAATATTAGTTAATATTCCACCGCCATTTTGTTCATCATGGATTATAACATGTTTCCTAAAAATCATCAAAACATTCCACAAAGCATTGATTAGAACAATGTAATAAAATATGAAGTAGAAATTTCAAATGTCTCTGATGAATTAAATTCATGATAGTATACACTTTTTAAGCTAACTGAGATAATGCATAAAATATTGTTAAAAATTCACAACATTAGATCATCAATATTAGTTGATATTCCACCGCCATTTTGTTCGTCATGGATTATAACATGTTTACTAAAAATAATGAAAACATTCCACAAAGCATTGATTAAAACAGTGTAATAAAATATGAAAGTGAGAAATTTCTTTTTAAGAAAATACTTTAGTTACTTAAAAGGCTAAGCGCTATGGCATTCTAAACTGGAAACTCTTATTTGCTTTCACCGTAATAAAGAATTGTAATTAATGAAGTTTCTTATAAACAAGCACCATCATTTCTAAAAGGATCATTCATCAGCTAATTTACTACATCGAAAACGTCAAAACACCACAAACAGTTATGTAATTTGTATTCTACATCAGTATTTGCTCTTTAATTATCATCTATACCAGAAAAAAACTAACTATTATTTCCTAACTAATCAACCGATTCATAACATTCTCACTCTGGGTTCATCTAGAAGTTAATAAATTATCGCCTAAACAAGTGGCAACAAATTTTTAATTACTGCTTTTATGGTGGCGATTACATCGGCACATTAGGCACGGAGACGATTCCCTCTGAATTATTACCTCCAAAATTTGGCGATGAGGCTTGGCGAGAATCAGCCAGAGGCAACAACGGTTTTGGCAACCTCATCCATAAACCATGAATGCATGAGGTGGGCTCGAATGAGTTTTTTATGCGGCTCTGCCGTTCCATTTAAAACCCCATTAAGGACATCGGGATAAAACGATCCCTGCCGACTGCAATTAGACCCCCTTCCTATCCTGAAAAATATATTCCCGAACAGTTTTCTAGAAAAGCAGCAATTACCTACTTATTTGGAGAGTCTTATCAGCGATTACCTGCACGCTTTCGTTCGGTTTTAAACGTTCAATTTCCAGAAAAGCGATAGGGTTGAGTCTAAATTAAGAGGTTTGATCCGCCCGGAAATGAGTTCGTGCGCCTCAGCCAATCTCTGGTGTGGAAAAATAAGCCACGTGATATACGAAAATGAGGACGATGAGAAACACTTTGGATCGGCAACATTATCGGATGAGGTTTGTTGTAGTTGTTTCGCCGTGATTTGGATATTGGATAAAGAATATTTATACAATGGAGATTTTTATAGAGATAACTGTTGGGTATGGATACCCTCATTGGTGAATATGGACTAAGAGGTTTTAAATATAAATGACATAAAACTTTAAAGATGAAACTTATATATCAACCAGTAATCACCAAGTTTGCTTTAAAATTCAACAAATGAAATAAAGATAAAACGACAATATAACACTAGATAAAATATATATAGAAAATTTTTGATTGTAAACCGTCAATATTTAATGGTACAGCATTATTTTATACATCATCAAAATGATCATACAGACATTGTTTTCATGGTTGCAATAAATGATGTCTAAATTTAACTTCCAGTAGCTAATCAGTAAGTATTTCTAGCAGATTAAAAAAAACAATAAATATGTCGTTTAATTCGTTTGCATGTTTTAAATCGGCACGATATCAATTTAGAAATTTTAGATTTAATATCTTAATTGTTTAGATTTATTATTTGTTTCCTTTTTAAAATTAAAAGAAATGAACTCTACAGTCTCAAATTTCAAGTTATCAAGAGAGAAAATCATTATTTTTAAGCGATTATTTGTCTTAATCAATTTAAGCCCTTAAATAGTTGAAACGGTTTGCAAAAATTAAGAGACTTCTCTCTCTCTCTAATTGTAATTTTTTAAAACTTTCATTTTCATTTTTTTCTAGCTGGCAAACAAAGTTTTGGAGCTCGACTGTTTCTAAGATAAAAAAAGCCAACAATTTCGATGAAAAGTTCATTATTACTGGAAGCTATTGTATATGTGGTAAACCCCTATGAACGTAATGCAGAAGGATATTAAAATTATGTTCTAATATTAACAGTATTTTGAGAAATAAGAATGTATTTATAGTATTAAAGAATAAATATATGTCGCGTTTTACAAAATTCTGATAGTTAAAACTGAAAATTCCACCCCCCAATAAAAGAAACGATAATTTTCGGAGAGAGAGATTAATTATTTAAAAGTAAGAAATCGTAAACGAAATTGGAAGATGACGCCATTTCATAGAAACGACACACAAAAAGCAATTGTTAGTAACTTTAATTAAATATTTCAGACAATACTGACAAAACAAACCTCAAATCTCATGGATCAGGTGACTCGCTATCTACCAATAACAAAAACGAATATATTTTGCTTTCAAATTTCGGAGACACCAAAAACTCCTAATCCAAAACAACATTATGTTCTCACATAAGAAAAAAAACTTTCAAGAATATATTAAAACAATTGCAAATGACTCTAACTACCCATATTTCAACCACCTTACTATTAGTATTAATTCAGTACCGTCAACCAACTTTGATTAAAATCATCTTACCAAGGCAGCAGAAAGTCCCATTTTAAATCATATTTACACAATAAATACAGAGCATTTTGAATGTTTAGATATGCTTGAAAAGTCCTTAAATTAATAAGTGAAATCGGACCATTTGTACAGGATTGAAGTTGAGTTAAATTTTTATTTTGTAACATCTCTCAGAATGGAGTGTATTGGGAATCAGGTAACCATGAATGCTATATTTAGAAATCATGGGTTTTCATATAAAATAATTATTGGGTAAATATGTACCATAATTGAGGCAAGAGAATAAAGTTAAAGCATTCTTGGACTTTTTTTTTGAAGAAGGATTGAAAAAGAACCATCGTCCAATAGAATTTGGATGATATATTTTAGAGCATATAGTGGAGTGTAGGAATGGATGCAAACTGGTTCTTTGTTTCCCCATTGTTTTAAATATACTGATATTCCGTGGAAAAACAAAGCTTAAAAATGTGTTTTGTTATTCATTAAATCTCACAGAACATCATAAAAAATAGAACAAGGAAGTAAATTCATTGTCTTACGCTGTAAAGGGAAAACTCGTCCGCTTTCCGTTATCTATATGTCCAACTGATTTCAAAAGTTAGTTAATTAAAATAGTGTGCTTGAAGATTATTTTAATCCTCGATGCTTTTTTAATTCAGAAGAAATTTGTTATTTTGAAAAGAATAGTGCGAAAACAATTATTTTAAATCATCCTTAAATTTTCAGCTGGTAAAATTATGTAAGCCATCAAGTTTTATCGTGCCTGAAATGTAACTTCTCTGTAAAAGTATTTCACTAGCAGAAAAAAAACATTTCTGTGAAATAAAAAATTAAGAATTTATACATCCAGGTGAGTCTGATTGCCCCTGTCATTCAGAATAAATAAATAAATAAGTAAATAATTCCGATTTATGTACAAAGTAAGATGAGTATAATTAAAAACAATCCATGAAGAAATATTTAAAATTACAGCAAATAACAGAAATTAAAATGTATTTCGTATTTTAACTTTCAAAAGGTCATAAAAATTGCTTGCTTCTCCTGTTAGCTAACAAATAATCAACATAAAAAATAACAACAGCAAAATGAAAATAAATTAACAAAGAAAAATAAAGTTTTGGATATTTCAAAACATTTTTTGTTGTTGGTGGGATTAAAAGGAAGTATGGCTGCATAACAAATGGACACACCGATTTTTATTCACTTGTTATTAATAATATTACTATGTGATTCCTACATATATTAGAGTTAAAATGAAAATATATTTGATTTTTTAATTCAATTAATCAAAATAGAGAAACTTAATAATAATATCTATAGATGTACAATGTTTATTAGTATATTCGACTTATTTGACAAAATTAAAATGAACAATAAAAGTTTTTTTTTCTTTTTTTTAAAATTCATTCTTATTAAGAATTGCCAAATATCTCATATAAAGCAAAATATTCATATTCATAATTTAGATTTATCTGACACTATAAATGAATTTCTAGAAGAATTCACTATTATTTCGTATGTTTTGGTAATTTATTCGTAATTATTTCGTAATTTCTTCTATTTTAAATCACTTAAAATAATAATTTTTCTATTAAAATTCTACGTGTTGAATAGTTTCTCAGATATAATTTAATAAGCAAAAAAAAAATCAGATGAAATTTATATTTTTATAACAGAAACTCAAAGTGATTTTAAAGCATTTTGTTTTCTAGAATTGTCGTCAAATCATAAATATATTTTAAAAGGATTTCTAACAAAAGTACGTGTTAGTAACGTAACTGTAAAATAATAAGTAAATATTGTTTATATTGTTATATATGTTTATTTATAAAAAAGTAGCCAAAAAAAGAAAATAATTTTGCAGCTAAAATTAGCGAGGAAGTATTATATCAAGATTCGGGAAAGTATGAAGAGATCAAATGGGTTTCTTCGTTACAATTAACCCAAATTTTGGGTTACAGTTACCTTAACTTCATCTCTGTTATAATAATAGTCGTAATGGTTACCATTCTGCCATAATAGTTACCGTAATTTCATCAAATATAATGCTGTATCAAATTCTGTATCAAAATTGCTCAGATCAAATTTGCATAGATATTGACAAAGTGTCTTCCTCCTCATTTATGTATATGTGAATGTGTTGATACTCTATTTTTCTCAATGCGCAAAGAAACTAAATTAAACTAAACAAATATATATACTTTATAAACATCTTTTTGGTTAATTAAATATTTTTGGGTAAATAATATAATAAAATCACCAATTTTGAAAAATACGAGAAGGTTCTCCTCTCTTTTTCATTTCTGGTAAAAATTGAAATATTTGATTTATAAAACTGATAAAATTAAAATAATCACTAAAAATAATTAAAATTACAATCAAATGTTAGTTCATATTTTTAAACGGGCTATTATATTGATTGTATAGACAGGTTTATGATTAATCGCCATTTTTTGAAGAATACGAGAAGTTATTCCGTTCTCAATTTTTCGTTTCTGGTAAAAATTGGAATTTCATAATGCATAAAACTGAAAAAATTGGAACAATTACTAAAACAATTAGAAATGAAATCAAATGCTTGTTCATATTTGTAAACATATTATCATAATGATTATATAGACAAGTTTACATTCATTATTGTATGTTTAACTTTATATATTTCGATTTATAACCGTATGAAACTGTCACTTATGAATTTAATATCAACACTTATTTTACTATTTTCAGAAATAAAATTGGCATGTATTGATATTAAACTCTAAACATACATCGAGAATGCATTCGTTGCAAAATTTCATTCGTCTAATGTTGTTCATGATTTTACTGTGCAAGCGTAATACAATTAGAATAATAAGATATTAAACAGACTTTTATTCATATTTTTAAGCATTTACCGTTTATTGTATTAATAGATTTTCCATCATCATCTTATTGCCAACTTTACCTATTTTTACATTACATTTATTACCTATGAAATCTCCAATTATAAACTTAATATTATCACTTGCAGTAATAAAATTTGCATAAATCTACAGAAAAAGTCGAGCAAACATTAGCTGCAAGATTTCTTTTAGATCACAAACGTAGCTTATTATGATTTCACTATATCAACTTAATAACAGAATAATATAATATCAAATAAACAGATTTTTCATATTTCTAAACATTATCTTTTATTATACTGATAGGTTTATTATTTTTATCATACCGATAATTTAGACATTTCGATGCGCAACCTATAAAATTCCTAAAGTATAAATTTAACATTAACACTTCTTTTAACATTTGCAGGAACAAAATTAGCATACATCCACTGAAAACTCGAATATTATATCGAATGTTAATTCGTAGTAAAATTTAATTCAGATTGCCTAATGCAGTTCGTCGCGCAATCTTTGAACAAGGACAATCCCACAAAAGCCCGTTAAGGAAGCAGGAGATAATTACGGAAATAAATGGTGATAGTGGAACTGCAAAGCATTCTTAAGCACGACGCATATTTGAGGTGTTAAACCGTGCTTTCCAAGTAACCCGAAACGCTCCCGTCTCAGAAGGGAACGGGATCATGGGGGAGAATCCATTTGGCTAATTAGGTGGAGTTCGAACTTTGCTCGATTTGCCCGGACTGATGGGACTAATGTAGCCTGATATAATGAGGCAAATAATTTCGATGAGTTGGTCTGAGAGTTAGCGTTATATTTTCATTGCTCTCTTATTGACTAATGTCATCATAAGATGAGATTTGAGCAATGGCGACGGGATTATAAATGCCAATTAGGATTACATATTGTCTTGTGAAATTTTTCTCAGGACTCTACGGATTGAAGCTCTTTCTGAGGACTGGAAATTCGAAAGTATGACAACAAAAATTTAATAAAATAGATTAACTAAACTAGATGGATATTCTAATTCTGGAATAGACAAATGAAACCAGACGAATGTTCATATCTCTGATTAATAGGCTAAATTAGACATCTCTGAAATAGACTAACTAAAATAGATGAATATTCATATCTCTGAAATAGACGAACTACACTACACAGAAATTTTTATTTCTGAAATAGATGAACTAAACAAAACGAAAATTTATATATTTAAAATTAAATTTTTAATTAAACTAGACATACATTATGATTTCTGAAATAGACTAATTAAACTAGACGTACATTATGATTTCTGAAATAGAATAATTAAACTAGACGAATACTCATATATCTCTGAAATTAACAGGATAAATTAGACGGACATTCTCATCTCTGAAATAAACTAAACTAGACGAACATTCATATCTCGGAAACAAACAAACTAAACTATACGAACATTCATACCTTCTGAATAGACGATATAAACCAGACATCCATATCTTTAGAATAGACGATATAAACCAGACATACATTTATAGCTTTAGAATAGAAGATATAAACTACACAGACATTCATATCTTTAGAATAAACTATATAAACTAGACAAATATTCATATCTATGAAATTAACGAACTAAATTAGACATTCATATCTACTAAATTAACGAACTAAAGTAGACGGACATTCTCCTCTCTGAAATAGGCTAACTAATCTAGACGAATATTTTAATACCTGAAACAGAGAATTAAAAATGACGGATATTTATAACACTGAAATAGACGATCTAAATTAGACGGACATTCATATCTCTGAAACAGACGTACTAGACAATACGATCATTCTCAAAACTGAAATAGACTAACTAAACTAGATGGACATTCTTATAACCGATATAGATTAACTAAATTAGAAGAACATTCTTATAACCGAAATAGATTAACTTAATTAGAAGAACATTCTTATCTATGAAATAGACGAACTAAACTTGACGAACATTCATATTTCTGAAATAGATTAACTAAATTTTAAATCAATAAGAGTGTTTCGATTCGAAGTTTTGCGCATTTTACGTATTTTCATTCTATATACGCAAAATTTTGCTTTTAGTTTTAATATAGGTTTTAAAATTTACCACCAGTTTCGGATCTGCTTCTGTTGAATAAGACCTTAAATTTCATACAGATGTAAAATTTTGATACGAAAGGCATATTTTCTCACTTTCATTCTGCATTTCAAAAATTCTTCTCTCTCATAATCCTTCATATAGGAGTTATTTCTCTTTATTCCTTATAAAATCTTGGAAAACAGAGAACAGAAATCCACGATTTCTCAGATACTTATTTTAACCACCGCGTTGTTTACTAATCATGTTTACAACTGAACAAAGAGAAGTGACTTCAAAAATGTGCTTTTCTGGCTCAAGATAAAAAATGTAAAAAAATAAAAGAAGGAACATAAAAACTATTTTTGTTGCTATGTTTTTTAATTGTGTATTCCATATATAAGAAAAGAAACATATTTCACAAACATTAACACGAGGGAGATTTATCAGCGGTTCAAAATGTATTTTATAAAATGATTAGTGAACCTCACTTTGCAAAACATTCCGTTCATCGAAGTTTATTATTTTAAAGCGAGAATTATTAACTAGAAATGGTTTTCTAAAACCTTTAATATAATTGCCACCTCCTCTAAGTCTTTAAAAAAACAAGCCTGCGAACATCCGAAGACACATAATCATTTTTAAAGTCATGCATATGAAATTATTGTTCTTCGTAGAACAATAAAAACATTCGAACATGCATTTTCGATCACTTTTTTTCTGCTAATTGAAATCCTAATTTTGCACATAAATTTAATGTTAGAAACAACATATCACATTTTATTTAAATCATTTCGTTTTTGAGTTCAGTATTTATATATTTACAAGAGTATAGAGCAATAGACGATCAACTTTTAGATATATTTGATTCAAAATTTGATTCGGATTTATACTTCTAATTTTAAATTATTATAACAAAATTAATCCATTCAATTTTGTAAGTTTTGTAATCAAATTCGCTTGTACCTGAACAGACAAATAGACTTTCTGTGAATGGAATTCATGCACAAAATGCTAAAATTGTAAAATATTCAGTATTATTATCACAAAACAAATTTGACCTTCTTAGCTCAAACTACTTTCAAATTATCATGTTAAGAAACCTACAAAACGATGAAAAGATAAATTTAACTTTATTTTTATAGACTCTGAGATATTGCAACTTGGGGATACATTAAAATTTCGAGTTCAAATTTTTTGGCGGCTTCATTATTTTCTCTTTGAAATTACGAAAAAGTTCTCAATGTGATTGGCATTGGCATTGGTTTAGGGTAACAAACATTATCAAAATTCTATATTTTACTTTTATTTTTCCCATTTTTAAATATTTTGTATAATGTTACCAGATTGGCATTAAATATTGCTCGTACTCACATCTGTAATTTAGCTAACAATTTTCTTCAAATTCAAAAGGGAAGAAAATTATCGAATTGACTCCATATTAGCAATCAGATACAAGCGAAGTAAAATAAAGTTATTCGTTAAGGGTCTTAAGCCTAAATTGAAATAAATTATTCTTCAGTTTTAAAAAATAATTTTGCCTTTCATGGATTTAATTTTATAATCTTTTGTCAAAATCTAACCCAAATATGGATTATTTTCCTATTCTTTCAGAATGTATCAAAATTTTTACTCTGTTGTATTTTTAATAGAAACTATGTAGAAATAAAAACAATCTAATGGTGAGAACAACATTTTAATTAATTATTTCAACATTTTATCTGATTAACATTATTAGTTAAAACGAGAAAACTAATGAAATGCAATAGTTATAATAGTGAAATTTTAAAACTCGTAATATGTATTTAAATAAAAATGAATGTTAAATATTGTTTGAAAAGAATATTTGAAGCAAACATTTAACATTCTTAAGAATTTAATGTTTGATTTTAATCTATTTTACCAAACGATTTTTTCTCTTTAGTAATCCGCTTATAGCGATATAAATAGTTTCTCAAAGCGATTTAAAATTCTTACCAGACAGTTTCTAATTTTTTTTATGAATATATTTATTAAGCAATTTCGTATGCACTAGATTAATCTTCCTTTTTCTATTAAAAATTAAATTTGTCAAATACCTCAGCTTCATCAAGATACATTAAATCAAGCTCTGTTAAGCCTATTTTAATTAAAACTTCAAATTCTGTTATTAAAAGCGCTTAAAGAGATTAAGAAAGAAAAGGCTTTGAGTTAAAAAGACAACGATGATTCGAGTCTAGAAATATATTAATATTTTGCATCAAAATATTCGAGATCCGAAATGAAAATTATTTAATTTCTGGAATGATGGCTAAAACTCATTAAAATTAAGCTCACAGCGAGTTTTTAGTTTCTATTTAACTAATTGGATTTTCTAATATTGGGGTAAAAAATTGATTACTTTGACATTAAATTATTCGGAAATAATTTTGTTTTGTTTAGAAAAAATAAAGATTTTTTTTGTTGCCTTTTCTTGACAAATCGGATAAAAAGATTATATTATCTGGAAAACAATTTTAATCCTATTTTCGATAATAATATACAAGCCATTATTTGAAGTAATAATATTAAAATAAAATGTCTTGAAATGATTGTGATATATAAACAAAATTTTCAAGTTGCTATACTATAAAAACATCGCAATTTAAAATCTATGAATTTTAAAATTTGTAAATTCAAAATCTTAATACTTGTTTATTTCTATTTACAAAATATCTCATTTTGATTCAAGATATTAACAAATATGCAATATAGGTTTATTTTTTATGTATAAAAAGACAATAGTGAGCAAAATCACTATATGTTTTTTATTGGCATTTGCACCAAATTTATAATCTAAAAGCCATCAAATAAGAAATATTTTTATTTTTTATTTGAAGCATTTTACTTATTTGTACAACAAATAAAGGAAAATGTGAATATTTTTTATATTCAGAACGTTCGATTGTTTCTGCAAGTCATCAGATAAGAAATATTTTTATTTATTTTTTGAAGCATTTCGCTTATTTACAATAATAATAAAGGAAAATACTAATAGTTTTTGCTTTTAATCTTTCAATTATTTGACCTAAACAAGCAAATTTAACACTTCGAAGTGGTTAAAAAATTATTAATTAATAAAAAGTGGGGATGATTCTTTGTAATAAATGTCTTCAAAAAAATTCTGAATCTAACATGAATTTTGTTTTAAAACACTTCGTAAATTACTAATAAATATTCTAAAGCAGCTTTGATAGATGTTTTTCTATAAAACCAAGATTATTATTTTTATTACCAGGAAATACAATCCAAAGCTCTATAAATACTCTCTTTTATAATGGATTTTTTTTACATAATTGTATAAATTTTATTATATTTGATTTAACTATCGAAAGATTTCTTTTCAATAACCTCTTATGAGACTCAAAGAAGCTGTTAGAACTTTTCCATGTTTGCGTTCATGGAAAAGTTTGTATCTCGAATGTAAAGGGCGAATTTCAAACGTCGAAAATAAAATACAAATTCTATGATTTTGATATTGGATTTTGATGATAAGTTTTCCAAAGGAAACTAAGTTTCCCTCCCATTCATAAAATACTTTCCTTAAAATGAATTTTCGAAGTAATCTTTCTGATTTTCCCGTCATGTTTGTTGCTACAGAGAATCCGCTTCGGAAATTACCTCTTGAAAACTTATAATGATTTGCTGTAAGCAGTAGAAAAGATAAACATGTTTTCTAAAAATGATGGTTAAGGAATTTAATAGTTAGGTGAAGCCTTCAAATTGTATTCATTGTATGACTCATGCAAAGATGTTTTTCTTTTTTGGTTTTACGAATCCAATATTTAATGAAAATAATTCATAATTTTGAATGCATCGGATTTAAATAATAAATTATATGATTCATTCGTCAATAATAATTTAATTATCATAAAATGCTTCTCGTAAAGTATATAATGTTTACTTTATATATGATTATATTATTTTATTTGATGTATCAAAGAAATGTAGTAATCATCAAGCTGGCGTCCTGACATAGGGGTAGCGTGTCTTCCCCAAGATTTGGGAGTCGCGGATTCAAATACCGGTTCTTTTGTTTTCTATCTGTAAGTTGCATGAATGTTCGCCCCCCTGTAAAAAGGGGCTGTGCAAGCGAATGAGATGAGTGAGTAGATGAAGAGTCATATTCTTGGCCCTAGTTGGCGCTATTTTAAAACAAGAGACACTCCCTTCTTCTTAAAATTTCGCTGATGCCTCGGCGAAGCTTGTCCATGGCAAGTGCCACTAATAACAACAACAAAAACAGTAATCATCAAAAAGTTCAAACTCGAGGTTCTAATGAATTGCCATGTTTTATATCTCCCTGTGTTGGATAAACACATTTCTGTTTGTCTGTCACAAAAATAGTTAAAATCCACCTTGATCTAAATGGATGAAATTTGGTATATAGTTTAACAAATTAGTAGATCTTTCACAAATTTTGAGCAAAATTAGCTTAAAGGGAGTTTGTCTGTCTGGGTGTTTGAGTGTAATTTAACATAACTACAAAACGACAACAGCTAGATAGATGAAATTCACTATAAAATATTGACATCTAGAAAATCAAATAGACACCTATCAAATTTTGGGAGAATTTTCATTTCAATCGATTGGGAAAAATGTAGCTAAAATACAAATTCGAATTCCAGATGCTATTAATCCCAATCCAGGGATTAATCTCCCCTTTAACTCGCCAAGAATGACACGATAGATTCAGTAAAAATGCCAAATTTAAATAAAAGGTTAATATTTCTTAAATTTTAATAGCATAAGTTATTACGAATGGAAATTATTGCAATATAAAAGTAAAAGTGAAAACACAACTTCGTTGTTAATGTCCAAATAAAATACTTTAAAAAAATCTTTAATTTAATATCCAAAAATGTTTTCTATTAATCGGTTTGTAGGAACAATGAGATAAGTTAGAATTATATTATAACAATAAAGCAATTGTTACAAATTGTGAATCAAACTAAATGCAGATAAAATATTAAAGTAAGTTTAAAAAATTCTGTTCATATAAATCTGCTATATTAAAATGGTAATTTTAAATAGCACGATGTAAGATAATGCGAAATTAATTTTTGAAGACATTTTTCAAATCACTTAGCTATAAAAACTTTAAAAGCATACTTAATTTTTAATTAACTTGTAACTTGACTTTTGAAAAGTTTGCAGCAAACTTTTTGCAGTCTTAAGTTCAGTTCTGTTTTATGAACGTCCCATTTTAAAGAAATACTAATTCCATTTGAGGATGAACCATGTTCGGATAACGAGAACGACACTAGAGTCGGCATCTGTTATTCTAAATTTCAGCATCATCCTAGCAACAGATTTAGCATGCCTCAGGTCCGCTTATAAGACGGTATTTTGGTGGAAACGGGTTTCTAACCTAACACCTCCCTCCCGGTTTCAAAGGCAAGACTTTATCACCGGAAGAGCATAGTGCTACTCTCCATAAAGATCAAGTAAACTTCATAGATTTGTATAAAACTCTTACATCTATTCATTCATTTTCATATTGTAAAGGGAAATGGGAGGATTTTCAAAATTTGGATATTATAAAAAATACTATAATTTTTTTTTTCAAATGACAGCTTTGCAATTTTTTTCGATTATGTTTTTTGCCCATAGTAAAACACGTGAAATTAAGTGTGCCTTATACAAAATGTATATAATGTTAGTTTATATAGATGTAAAAAAGCCTTGGTGGTCTGGTGATAAGATCTCATATCAGGATCGGAGTGTTTTAGGTCAGGACCCGATTCCACTGAAGAACCATCGTGTAAGTAGGTCTGATGCACGTTCAATTCATTGAGGTCAATGGTTCTCCCGCTGGTATGGTATAAGTGTGGAAAGGGAATGTCATTCAGGTGTCATCCTCGTCACTTGATCATGGTTAAAAATTACGAGGGCTGCTTCAAAATAGCCCTAGTGTTGTTTTAAAAGGGTTTAGCTAAGCTAAATTCGATATATTTTGTTCAGCTTTCTCAAGATTATAAATCTGAAAGATGCCGCTAGAGGGTGCCACAAGAAACAAGGAACTACTTTAACAAAAAAAAATTGCAAAAAAATCTTCATTATCTTTCTTTCACAAACCCTTTTTCCCCTTTATTCTTTTTTCTTCCCTGCCCAGACTCTATTTTGAGCAGGCATAGATTAAATATCAATACAGACTAATATTAAAAGCAACTATTTTCTTTCTTTTTTAAACATCCCGTTATCTATGAATGAAAACCAACTGACTTCGCGTATTTCTTTCTAAACAAATCATAATTTATTACTTTCTGTTATCTTACTCAGTTGGTGTGGGGGAAGGAAATGAAGATTTTTGGCGGGAAAGTAAGAAAAGTGTTGTTTTAACTATTTTCCACGCAGTTTTTTAATTTTTTCTCTCCATAAGAACCATCCTCCTGTCTTAACGAAAATATTTTTTAAAAAAAAATCAGCCGAATCGGTCAAGCCGTTCTCCAGTTTTGCGCTTAGCAACGCATTTCGAGTTGCATTTTTATTAATATAGATTACTAATATTATTACAGCAGTTGTAATATTTAATATTACTACATCACAATCCGAGATTCAAAATTAATCTAAACGTTACTGCAAACACACAAAACAAAGATTCGCCGAACAAATCTCCTCTTGAAAATTCCTGTACCTTCCATCCAGCAAAAGCCATTAGGCCCAGACCACCCCTAATTACAGTGGCAGTCCAGGAAGGAACGTTAGGCAACAACCTGCTGCAACAGTGAATGAGTATGTTTATGAAGGCTCTTCTCCCCGTCACTTACTCTAATGAAGTTATATAGGAGGTGCTTTAGGAGTTTGCTTTCTCTCATTCGTCTATGTACCTTTCAATTACAAGGAGGGCTACTTTTTAAAGGGGGACTCTTTTTCTACGTTTGAAAGCTTTTGGATGTGTTGTGCGGAAGAATAAAAGGGTGGTGATGCATCGACTCGGAAAAAAAATGTGAAATAATTTTAAAGGCATAATGATTTTGTTGGAAGTGGGGGTTATGTTTCATGTAAAGAGGAAATTGATTCACTATAAGATTGGGTTATCTTTGTGTGCGGTAAGATTAATTAATCAGTATGGAAATTTATTGTTAGCAGTAAAACTAATGTTTTAAAAGAAAGTTATATCAAAGGGTATTGAAAGTGTGTAGCTTGACACCAAGTGGGGTAAAGAAAAGTTGTCCTTAATTCTTCGGTATTTGAAGGAAAGGAAAATGGTTTGAGGTAGAAAAAGAAAACTCTTAAAATTTTTATGGCAATAATTTTGAGTGGAATATCCTTTTAACTAATGTTATTTAATGCTTTACTTTGTTATTTATCTTTCAAACTTAGGATTAAGATATGAAAATTACGGTGAAAATATAATCAAGAATTTTTCTCAGCAGAAAAAGAGAGCAGAAATATAAAAGAAATTAGATCTTCTGATTATATATAAATAACTACTCAATTGTTATTGGTTTGTTAAATATTTAATTAGAACATGATAAAAGAAAATTTTAACCAGGTAGATAAGCACACTTTTAATATAGGATTTAATTGTAAAAAGAATAAAATTAATTTATTTAATGTCATGTAAAAATTAAATATGCTTTATGTTTTAGTATTCTACCTATAGTATAGTTTGTTAGAGAGTGATTTATTTCTGAAATAAAATTGATCCCACGCATTTTTAAAATATATAGAAAAACATTAAGAATGAAACATAGGAAATGAATATTTTTCAGAACAAGTTTCCTTTTTTGAATCAGGCAGAAAATTCTTTTCAAGGTCTTTCAATGACTTCTTTAAAGAAATTTAAAGGTCACAAAATAATATATTTTAGACATAAAAATACATATTACGAATTAAAAATTTGGTGTTAATGTTCAAATTCATCATTGTTCAAATATATTCAGCACTGTTCAAATTCATTCATCAATGTTCAAATTCATTCATTTATGTTCAAATTCATTAATTTATGATCAAATATATCTATTTATGTTCAAATTTATTCTTTAAAGTTCAAATTCATCACAGTAATACTCATTTTGCTCAGAGAGTAAGGGTTACAGAGTAATGCTCATTCTGTAGTTCAAAGCGATTTCCAGATCGCAATGTAAGCGATAGTGTAATGTGTTGTAAATTACTGGACTGTTAGAAATAGAAGCTAATGCCACAAAATACTACTGAATACAAAATATTTAGAGGATACATAATAATAAACAATCACATTAATACTCTCAAGGCCAAAATATCACCAATAAGATTCCCTTTTGCTCCAAAACATAAAGAATGTAGAATTCAACTATTACAGATGGACTTTATCAAGAATTTAGAGAGTTTTCAAGTAATTTCATGTACTGTAAAATAAATTTCAAGGACTTTTCAAAGAATCTCAATTCAAAGAAACAGTGGGATTCTTGTAAAATTTTTCAATTAGCACGTTTTTTTTTCTGAATTTTAGATAATACTCAATGATAACTACAAAAAAGTATAGAATTAAAATTTTAATCAGACGACATTGAATAATTTTTTTATTTTTTATAATCCTTGAATCGAAACTAAAATTTCCAGATAATGTTATAAACGATCCCAACTTATCAATCAAGAGTGAGATTTCATTCAAAGCAAAAGAATATGCACTCCACCATTTTAAGTTCATTAAAAGAAAAGAATCTTTATCATTTTAATTATGCTATTCATGATTATTTTTCATTAGAAATGCAACTAATCATGACTTAAATGGTGTGCTACTAAAATAAAATCGATAATCACCTATCTACAAGGTTATTAAAAAGTTCACTACTAAGCTATCGAAGGATATCAAAATCATTAATTCCTGATATGATAGCTGTACCAATTCATAGGACAAAAATTATTAATTAGTACAACATCTACACAATCTGAAAAAGAAAAGTCTAAAATCGAATTTTATGACAAGAAAGTTAAATGATTAACCTTTTAGACGGAAAGTATTTTATTGTCTTTATCAAAATTAAGAGAGGATATAAATTGAAACACAAATAGAAACAATTTCGGACTCATTGGTAAGTGTTATATCTGAATCATATAAGAAATTATTTGGCATGTAAATTATCCTCGGATTTATCTAGATGAAATAGGAAAATCATTCCATGATGTCAAAAAATTGAAATTACTTCTTTTAATAACATCTGATTAAATTTTCTTTGTGTATATAAATAATTCTTAGATGAATTCTTCATAGATTTTAATTTATATTTAACAAAAAAAATCGCATATATAATTACAAATTCATTTTATTCAATTCAGCGTTTATGAAAATTTTCTCTCATATGAACATCGTGTAACAAATAAACGCAAAACTCAAAACGGATTATAAAAGAAAAAAAAAGCAAAGAATTTATGCATTTATGTTATTTTTTAAATATTTTATTCGTTTTTTTCATTTGTTTGAATATTTCTGATAACACGAAAAATAATTACTTAAACAACAAAAATGAAACGCGAGAAACAAAATATATTAACGTACTTGCGATTTAAATTAGTTCATTTAAAATAATACAAAGCAAATATATAATGCTGTTAAATTAAAAAAAAGGCATTGAATTATAGCATTAAATTTTATTTTTGTTTCGTAATGAAATTTAATAAACCTTTTTTTTTCTAGCGAGAGAAAAAAAAATTTTGCGAACAAGTTCATATTTCACTATCTAGTTTACGAAAAAAATTAATTATAACCTAACGAAGAAAACGTTGATACTAACAATAAAATAAAAAAAATTGAAAAATATTTCGTGTAAACAAAGAGATTAATAAGTAACTGAAAAACAAACAAAGCGAATAATTGTTTTTACTGATTAGTTTAGGGGGATAAAAAAGAAATACTAATTAATTTTTTTCAATATTTCCTTAAGCTTAAACAAATTTACTTAAAAAGTAAATATCAAAGACAGATGATTAATATTCTAATTTCAGCTTGACAAATATCAGCATTAACTATCCCATTTTATTCTTTTTTTTGTTGTTTTTAATCATCGGATTCTTTAAAAAATTATACTTCCAAATATCGATATTTTCAGATGTTGCTATTTTTTTAAGAAAAATAATTAATATGTACTTTGCAAACATATGGGCTAGCTCATAATTTCAGAAATAAATAAGGAAATATGAAAAATTTTATAATTATATTTGCTCATTATGATATTATAAGTATCGTGATGGAGAAGAAAAAAAAAACAACTTATTTTTTTATCTATTTAATAATATTAATTATTCTAAAAATAGTTTAGTAATTTTTTTTCTATTTCCCTGATTGATTTATAGAACAGCAAAAGAAGTTTATAAGATTTTTTTTGATCTGTATACGTGTTAATGTAAAATTATAATTTCATAATTTTAATAATTTTATTATAAATAAAAGCAACTAATCTGTTTCTTGCTTTAAATACTCTATGGCTAGTTTTTCAACTCATCGAACTATCAAAGTTAAATAAATATCTTTGATCTCTTAAAATAAAAAAGTAAGGAAATTAAATTTTAAAAAATTCAGCTTTAAAAAATAATTTAAAAAGGTTTTACAGTTCTCACTCCTAATGGGTTGTTATTAAACTAAAAAGTAGATTTTAATTATCATGTGAGAACATGATATTGTTGGTGTCTTCTAAATTTACGGACAAAAAAATAAAGAGTTTAGGCCTCTGGAAATTATCAGTCAAGGAAGGTTTTAAACTGTTTTTACCAGTATTGCATTATTATAATGCATGCTTGTTTAAAAGCAAATGCGCTTTAAAAAGGTTGACCTGCTTTTACCAGTTTTATTTTATTATTATGAATGCTTCTTCACAACAAATGCGTTTTTAAAAGGTGGACATCATTGGTTCGAGTCCCGGTTCGGGCATGGTTGTTCTCCATCTCTTCAATTTGTGATATGATTGAGTGTGCCCCTCCCCCAATAAAAAGGGGCTATGCAAGCGAATGTGATGCGTGAGTAGCTGTTCTGTATGTGATGTCCTCATGTAACGTGTTGTCTGATTCTGTAAGTCCCATGTGATACTTAGTAGTGCACGGACATTTCTAAATGTTCAATAAAAATAATAATGACTTACAAAAAATAAATAAGTTCTCACATGATAACTTGAAATTTGAGATCGTAGAATTCATTTTGTCTAATTTATATAATCTTTAAAGTTATCTTTTACTTTCTAATCTATAATCATTTTTTTTGTAAATATTAAATATGTGAAGAAGCCAAATTTTCTTGAATTCAATGTGAATGTAATGTCATTGGTATGAGACAGAAATTTTATTTAAATAACTTTATTAACTAATAATTAAAACATTATAATGTAATAGAGAAGCCCCAATTAGACATTCTAAAACACCTAAAACTTCATAAAGTCATTGAAAAATCAAATATAAATTCTATCTTTATAAATTGGAAAGTGTACATCCAAAAAGTAGATGATAGTATAAAAAGTGTAAGTCAAAAACAACAGTCTTAGACAAAAGATATTTGAAATAAAATTAATTATTTTAAATAACAAATTATAGAAGATCATAAAAAATAGTTTGAAAAATCAGTCACAGATATTAAAATGATTAGAAAATTCAATAGTAATAAAACAACAACAACAGCAAGTTAAAAAATTTCGGTAGAGCGTTTAAAGTTTTATATTTGCATAATGGCTTATTTATATAACATTATTTTAAAATCTATATCTATTATATATGACTTTATTATTTATAGAATAGGTGGCTTCAGTTTTCTTGATAAAAATACAGTAAGACAGAATGTTATTTTTTGAAATAAGAAAGGATATGGAAATTCGATTCTAAAATAGAATTTAGAACCACAGTTGAATCAATATTATACTACATCAAAACAATATTACCCGTTGCAAGAACGTCAAAACCGAAATCCGCATTTTTCAAGATCTTCAATTACATACAAAGTAAAGCAGGAAGAACGAAGCATGAATCAAAGATTTAGAATTCTTTTTATTCCAAAGAAACGCATATTAAAATAAAAGCCGACATAAAACTTCTTCCTCTGTCTAAAATCAATGCAATATATACATCTTAAAATGATTTTATAAATAAAAAAAGGATATTCCACGAAACGCAGCTGAAAAAAAATTCTAAATGGTTGATGGAGAGAAGAATGTAGACCAGGCAAAAAGCTGCCATTAGAGCCATTGCGGTGCTTTAAGCGGGTTTCTTGTCCCAAACAGCTGTCGTGTAACGATTTTTGCCCTCGGTTGCCATCCGAAATCTGAAATTTAAACTCGTGCTACAGCATCTACCGCATGCATTTTATTTCTCTAGCAGACGATTTTTTTTTATGCTTACATTCTTTTTATAGAGAGCAACATCTGTCACTGATCAGGTGCTGCCAGATCTTCGAACTAAGATTTTACTGAATAGATACTTATTTTAAAAAAAAATAAGCGAAGAAATTTTTTAACTGTAACCGAGACTGATTAATCCCATGCTTCGTGTGATTAAATTAAACAGATTATTCCACAGAAATGTGGAATGTTCGTAAAGGTTTTAAATTCTAATCAAATAGAAACTTCCCATATTTAAAAATATATTTGCGTAACCGAAAATTTTAAATTGGAAATTAATTGCATCATTTGCGAAATGAAATTAGTGGAGATTTATTTCTAAATTAAGAGGAATATATTATCTTAAATCTTGCTGACTAAGATTAGTATTGCAGAACATTTTTATTAAAAATAAACTAGTTTGCAATATAATAGTATTAGTTAAAAAATCCATTTAAAAATCTACAAATATTCTGTAAACAGGCTAATAGTGTTTGTAATATTGCTTCAATAATTTAAAAATAAATTGTTTTTAGGAATTTAAAGCATTTATAAAAACAGAAAGGAAAATCCTATATTATTAATTAATTAAATTTTTCGTTTGAGGAATTTATTTAATTATGATTTAATTTATATATTTTTGTGTTCCCGTCTTTGCAATGGGTTAAGGCTTTATAAATTAAATTTAGAGCGCTGAATATAAGGAGAATTTGTGTTATTTAATTATATACATTATTCATCAAATAAATTTCTATATCATTATCCAGTAAAATCTTTAAAATATAATGTCTATGTTTATCTGTAATTGATTAATTTGCCTTTTTTATTCACATAGTTTAAATTCGATTTATTTCATATTGATAAACATGAAATTTAGATTTTATATTCCCGTTTTGATAAATTTTTAAATTTTTTACATTAATATAAGGCTAATCACAATAAACGATAACAACAGTTTTAGAATTTAATTATCACATACAGATAATATTAAAATGAAATTCTAATCTATAATTAAATGAAAATCTGATGAAGATTTTTTTCTATAATATTGAATTTTATGAATTATTAATTAAAAAGTGAATGATAAAAATAAGAATAATAAATTTATTTTTAAAACTCTAATGAAATATTATTCTTAAAATTTGTTCATAAAAAATTTATTTCATGTTGAAAAATAATAATTTGATTTTTATTAAAAAATCAAGAAGCTTATTAATCGTATAAAAATGTATGGAAATACGCATTATATACTGAATTATGTCTAAAAATCAAATATATTGCATACAAATGTATACGCATTATATACTAAATGTTAAGTCTAAAAATCAAATATATTGGTATTTGCAGCTTCTAATACAAAACAAAATCAAAAATTATGCATAGCAAAATATTCAAACCAGGTTTATCACAAATTTGACTTTTTTAATCTTCTAAATAAGAAAGAAAAAGTCAAGTCAATCAATTTAAATTGAATAAAAGATTTAATATATATTTTGAAATATAATATATGAAACGCAGAATTATTTCAATTAAAAAATATTTATAGGTTTCAATATGTAAGAAATACATACTATATAATATACGATTCAGTTGCCAAGATAATGTTTTTAAAATGATTATTTACAATATGCCGTATTTAGTATGTTGTATTTGTCGGTATCTAATACGACAATCGCTTGGCAACCATTTGAAAACTTGGTACGTGTTTTGAAATTTCAAGGATAAAATTCGTTTGTAATCCTTAGCTTAATCAAGAGCTCGACTAATATAAGATTAAACTAAAACTAATAATGTCACAATTTTTAGAAATAGAACAGTGTTCCTCAAAATAAGACTAATGGCATATATAGTACAAGGTATTCATTCATTATTGTCGGGGTTTCCGTACCTCATACCTTTCGAATAAAAAATATTACGCAAAAACTGATTACGTATTCGTAAACTAGAACTCAAAGAATTTTACGTGACAACAATGCAATCTTAGCGCATTTGCAGTCTGTGTAATAATGACGCCATAAATAAAAATGGCGACCGTGCAAGAAAAAGCAATGTGTGTATTGTGGTTTTACGAAACTAAATCAGTCATAACTACTCAAAATCACTTCAGAAAGATCTCCTTACAAGAAAGATCTTCCTTCGGATAATTCTATCAGACGCTGGTTAACACAATTTCAGGAAACTGGTTGCGTTCTATACCGAAAGGAAGCGGGAAGACCGAGCACTTCACAGGAAAATGTTGATCGCATCCAAGAAACCTTTACTCGTAGTCCACGAAAATCAACTAGACAATCAGCTGTGCAGTTACATATGCCGCATACGACAATATGGAACGTTCTACATAACCGCCTTCAGCTGAATGCCTATAAAGTGCAAATTGTGCAAGCTTTAGTATAAGCTTTTAATATGCTTTTTGCGCACTTTAATATCATTAATAAAATTCTTTGAGTTGTAATTTAAGAATACGTAATCGGTTTTTGCGAAATATTTTTTATTCGAAAGTTATGGAAACCCCGACAATAATTAATGAACACCCTATATAATTTTTACAGTAGTATATAATAAATTTGCTGCCTTTGGCAACCAACTGATACGAGTTGAGCTGAGTAATGCTCTTTCAAATTTGCTATTAAATATTTATGCACTTTGATTTCTTAATAGATTTTTCAGCAAAATATTTTTGTGCTCTAAATTTTTATGGTCATTCAACTCGTATCATTATTATAAAAGCCTTTAAAATATTTTGTTCATTGCTTTATAAATATTTCAAATTTGCTATCAACTGCCCTAAAATTTATATTTGAATTTAAATTTAATAGAAAAAGCTTCGATAAATACAAAATTTTTTTGCTGAAATCAAACATATTTTTTGTGTTGGTTATTATACAGCTAATTGTCATAGATACCAAAGCGTTGTTATAGAGAATTGAATCGCTCAGCATTATAATTTTATGTGTCCCACTGAATTATTTATTTAATTTCAATCAAAAAATGTAATTCTGATTTATTGATTGAAATATAATAATAAAGTCTAATTTTTATAAGTTCTTCACTTCTATAAATCATACTCAGTAACATTATCTTGACAGCCTAACGTTCCAATCTTCTAAAATCAATCCTGATTGAGCTATAAATCTTTGAACATCATTATATTAGAGCAATCAGCAATTTCATTTTTTAGAACATCAATCTTTGCGAAGGTCAAAGAGCTGATTGACATATTTTCATCAAGACTGTCGGTGGAGAGGTCTAATATCGCGCGTTTTTGTAGGATAGAGACATTTAAATTTTGATAACTCAATCAATTTTTATTGAAAAAAGTGGAATATTTTGTAAGAAATATTAGTACCTCAAATATATTTTATCAAATATGACTCTCAAAACAGAGGATTTGTATAAAAATTTAAAATTCGTAACTCATCATTAGAACAAACATTGGTTCATATAATTATTTAATTCATTTAAATCATTTTTTATTATATACGCCGATAAATAAAAATTCTGAAATGAGCTGCTGGACCCTGATGAAAGTGGATATTCTGAATGTATTAAATTATGCATGGTTTAACTAAAGCGGAATATTTGGATTAATAAAATAATTATTTTAAAATATCACAGTAAACCTTTTCTCACATTAATTTTTTTAGAAAAAATCAAATTTCATATTTCTTTAATTTCTAAAAAAATATGTTTAATGTTACACTTTCCTATATTTAATATGAAATAAGAATCAACTCAAACTTTCAGTTGTAGTTTTTTGTATATGTGATTGGAATGTGCAGATGAAAATTCTTTTTTCCATTAAAGTACTCCTGAAGCTTAAATTGTCTCTTAAAAAAGAATTTTTTATATATTAAATTTTAATTGCCGTTATTATAAATTGCGCTCAAATTTTAGATGAGAGGATACGAAAGTAGATTCATCAGATATCACTACGAATTGATTGATTAAAAACTTAAATAGTATATGTTTTAAATTTTGAAAACATACACTAAAATGGTATGTGTTATAAAAATTTAAAAATGCAAATTACTTTACTGATGAAGTTATTAAGGGCAAACTATACAAATATTTATTTGAAATTTTTAGCTATTGTCCATGCTAGTAAACTGGCTAATGCCAGAGGAAGCTAATAAAAATAGAACGATTATAAAAGTTTTTGGCAACAAAATATAAAGAAATCATCAACTGATGTGTTTATCTCTGCTATTACCAGATCATTTTTAGTGTAAATACAACGAACTTTCATACAGAAAATAGATCACGTTCCATGTAAAAGCAATTTTTATATAGCTATGCAGTATAGGATGAATTAGTACAATTTATATACCACTAATGAGTAACTGCATGTGTATATAGCCAAAACCTCTTGAGCATTTCTTGAATTTTAAAAGCAGATAACAATTGATATCCACTTTAACATTCTATTTCATACTTTATAAAAGTCAATAATGCCAAGTCGTGAAAGCCAAAAATGAAGTTCCCTAACAAATTAAACAATACAATTTATAGATGACTATATCTACTTTTTTGAGTCACTAATTCGGTGACAAACTCAAGAAAGACATTTAAGCATATTTTATTTTCAATGTTCATGCATGAACAACAGAAAAAATAGTTTTTACAAAAATGGCACTTACTTTTTCTAAACCAAAAGCAGCAATTACTGAAAACATTAACTTTGATTAGGCTTAGGAACTATTTATCAAGCTTTATGATAAGTAGTCCTACTTTTTTTATATTTTACGAATCATTATATATTATTTAAAAATTGTGAAATGATTAATTTGTTTTGAATGCCTCAAACGTTTCTATTTATATAACTGTTGTGATTAAAAGAAAGAAAATAGGCGTATTTATTAAAAGAAACATCTCTCTCTTGGCTTGTCGTTTGAAGCTACTCAAACTCTGATTTAAAAATAGCCCCGACACACATTTCAAACTAGTTGATAAGTAACTTAGTTGTAACTTCAGACATTTAATAAATCTTCTAATCAATTATCCCCAAAATAGATGACGCATACATGGAATCATTGGAAGATAATAACGCATCCCATTAGACGTTATTGGTAACTAATTACCCCAGCGGCTAACCACTACCACACGAAACGTCTAATTAAGCAGAATGAAAACGAGATGGTAATCGGGAAGAATGTATTCAATAATTTATCATGAGAATAGATTTATAAAGCTATGATATTTAAGATGAAATTATTGGGTAAATGAAAAAAGTATACTTTGAGAAGGATTTAACCTGAAACTGATATAAACGAAAGAAGCGTACTGCGGAATAAGAGGATTTCAGTTATTAGACTAGAGGATTTCCGGAATAATGAACACCTTTATTTATTTTATGCATTTTGATACCAAAATATATTCCTGACAATGACATGTAGGCGTTATTTTTCTTTTCACGTTCTGTACTAAGCTTTCTGAGTATATCGGATATAAAAATCATTATTAACATTTTTTTTCGCCAAGGAGGCCAAACATATAAGGTTGCCAACGCCGAAATTCAAATTGGCTGACAAAGTAAAAAATATTGTGCAAAGAGTTGTTACAAAACTACTTTGCTTGTTCATGTGGGCTATACTTTTGGTGATCTCCCTGAGGAATACCTCGAAATGTAGATGAGATGTTTCTAGCATGGTGGTTAGATCTCGCCAACTTGGAGGGTGCACTAGGAGTTGAGGGAAGCTCCTCCCATAGATGATGGGACATAGTTCCTACGGAAAAGGTTGTACCTAGTCCGATGATTACTCTTAGGACTCAAAAATAGTTTTCGCCAGTGTTGTTGTTGCGGTGGTTGGTTCATTAAGCACTCGTGGTTAAAATCTGAGTGCCCTAGCAGAGGATTGGAGAGTCTGGTATGACTATCCTATAGCCGAATCCCTGTGTCTTCTGAGTATACCGGATTACAAGTTACAAGACTACTCTACCTGTTCACTTGGCTACCATATTGGCGAATCTCTGAGCTTTCTTATACCGGACTGCAAGTTACAAGAGTACTCTTCTTCTGAGTTACAAGCCTACTTTGCTTGTTCACTTGGTTACCATATTGAAGAATCGTCGAACTTTATGAGAATATCAGACATCAAGTTACAAGTCTACTCTTCTCTACTACTGAGTTACAAGACTACTTTGCTTGTTCACTTTGTTACCATATTGGCGAATCGTCGAACTTTATGAGAATACCAGACGACAAGCTTCAAGTCTACTCTGCTACTGAGTTACAAGACTACTTTGCTTGCTCCCTTTGTTACCGTATTGGCAAATACCCGAACTTTCTGAGAATACCAGACGACAAGTTACAAGCCTATTCTGCAACTGAGTCACAAGACTACTTTTCTTGTTTACCATATTGGCGAATCGCCGAACTTTCTGAAAATACCAGACAACAAGTTACAAGCGTACTCTGCTACTGAGTTACAAGACTACTTTGCTTGGTTACCCTATTAGCGAATCATCGAACTTTATGAGAATACCAGGCAACAAGTTACAAGCCTACTCTGCATTTGAATTACAAGACTACTTTGCTGGGTTACCATATTGGCGAATTGCCAAACTTTCTGAGACTACAAGTTACAAAACTACTTTTTTTATTCATTTGGGTTACTATATTGGCAGAGTAAGATCGTAATGTAATTGAGGATGAGCAGTTCTCGGTATGGTGGTTGGATCTCGTCACTCTGCTGTTCATAGAAAAAGAGAGTTGGCTACTTTTCATCGATGACGAGACAAACTTCCTCAGGAAAGGATTCTACAATGGCCAATGGTGACCATTAGGACTCAACTATTGTTTTCGCCAATGTTATTGTTGCAGATGCTTGGTCCTTCAAATTTTTCTGTGTACCTCCTGTGTGCCTCTGTATGTTGGTTGTAGTAGTTATACGTTACAATCTTGGTAAAAAACTCAAAAGGCATATTAAAGTAGATTTCAACCGAAGTCGGTCTATTTGAGGCATAAAATTTGCGTATAACAGATAGATCTATATATTCGTCGTGGGATTCATAAAAGTAATATTGAATTAAATAAAATAGTTTTTATACTATGATTAATTACCGGAGGACCAAATATTCTCTATTTTGATTGAACACGACAGAACGGAAATAAATTCATGACGCAATAGGGTCAACAAAAGTGTCATCGCACAAACATTCTAATCCTAAGTTCTCATTTATTGGAAAAAATAGGTTGTGGAGTTGATACTCCGGGAGCTTTGTCAAAGGAAAGCATAATCTAAATTTCGGAATATAGTTGAAACTCCAGTGAAAAAATCTTTTGTAAAAATTTGAAATCTTCTTAAAAATAAGTAGTTCAAACCAATAACAAACAATGCTTAAGCTATATGGGAATTAAATTCAAAATCCACTCAGAATTAATAGTTAACTCACGGCATGAATGAAGTAGATTAGAGTTATGTACTTTGATTAGACTTATAATTAGACAAACCTAATAGGCTAATTTTAACAAGGAATTGCTCTTTGTAGTCGATATTTCTCGAAGTAAGGAGCAAATGCGAGACATATCCCTTCAAAATCCTTTTGAAAGACAATTGATAACTATATATAGGTTATTCAAGTTGATTTGGATTTTTTTAGTGCAAGAGCTTTGTTAAGCCATTCTACGACAAGCGTACGGTCTAAAAATGTATATAGAAATTAAGTCATTCTATTGAAGTTTTATTACTTAGATGCTTTTCGTTTAGTTTGATTATCTGAAAATATCAGATGAGTTCTATTGGGACTAGAACTCACCATACCATAACTATTTGAAAAGTCAAATTTCGATGCAAGAAAAATCATCATCATTAAAAAAAAATTATCTACCAAAAACCAAAAGTAAATAGCTCAATAGATTTTAAAATTTAATAACGTTTTTATTTAATTCTCGAAAATTTCGTTCCAAGTTCTTTTCTTGCTTGACATAAATATCAATCAGAAGTTTAGAATTAAAATATTTATTTCAGTTTAGTTTGGTTACATAAAAGTCCCATTTCAAAGCAAAAATAAGGCTAGTTTGGGACAGATGCTGTGATTTTTAATTGATGTCAGAGAATGAGGGCTACACCTGAGATGGAACCACCTCAACAAGCTTCTACTTCATACCAGTAAAAGTACTTTGCCTTCGATGGATTTAATGTGTTCCAATTCCATTTATACCTCAGTTCATCGATGGAATCAGGGCTCGAACCTCTTGTTAACGAAGTCGAGACCTCATCACCAGATTTTCATGGTTTATAGCTCGGAATTAATTCTCTAAAAAAGTTTTATATTCATAGAAACCTTTCACCTTCACCACCCCAAAAAGGTTTAACATTTTACTTTAGGGGGCTCCGTATCTATCGTATTGTTCGAATAACAATAGAATTTTAATGATGTTTGACCAGATTGAAACAGCGTTCAGAAACTCGGTACATTTTTAGACAGACATTTATTTACTTTTTTTCTATAAGAAAATCTTTTTGCATCCCTTTGAACTTTCATTGAAAACGGAATGTTTAGAATCTTTCAGAAAAGAAGGTTGTTTATAAGTCTTTGTATACTACTTCGAATACGATATTCTTTTGAGAAGTTTTCACTTTAAAAAAAAGATCTTTAAAAAGTAATACTTAGGTATGAAAAGGAATGTACGAAGTCAGCCACAAAGATCTTAACCTCATGGGAAATTTAGAATCATCTTCTTCGGCTAGATGTAAAAGCCGCTTCTAAGGCTTACATTCTTTTGACAGGCTTTTCGAAGATCTTTATAAGAAATATTCATTCGAATTCCCTTCTAAATGCATAACATTGACTCTTCCGTAAGTTCTGTAGATCGGATGTTCGAATTTGGATCAAATAGTCCATTCTACACATTCCAATGTTCGTAGAGAAGAAGAAAGCATAAAAGGTCAACCATAAATATTACATGAGCTCTAGGCGGAATAAATAAAAAAAAAGCGGGAAAAATGAGATTGAATCCGAGTTTTTATGACCGCCACTGATCGACTCGTAAAATTTCGCAGACGATAATATCGAAGAAAAGAACGGGACGGGAATATCGAGAAGGTTTTCTAAATGAATCGAAATCGTCGTAAAAATACCGGAATCTTTCCCTCCAAACAAATGAATGATAAAAAGAAATGAAAAAAAAAATCGTTCTTTCGAGCAAAATGAGACGCATAGATTATTCGATTCACAAAGACAATAACACAGATACGTATGGAGAATATTACGTTTTTATTGTGGCAACACTATCAATAAAGGTTTCCTTTTTACTTCCATGTCAATTGTTTCACTTTCTGAGGATCGCATTTGTTTCAAGATGGTGTTTCTATTTTTTGGTTTTTATTCCGTATTTCTCTCCAGAGAATATCGTCAATAGATGGAAAGCATATGCCACAAATGAGATTAAAATGCTTTTCTAATTCTTTTAGAAGATTTCATTTTGCGATAGAAAAAGAGAATTCTTGTTTTAATTTGACTTAAACCATTCCTTTTATAAGACTATGCATTAATATTTTATTGTATATTTTTTTAGTCACTATAGGTATTAAATATTCGTTATCCTGTTAGCGTAGTTAGCATTTATTGATCTCATATTAATAATTAAGTTGTGTGATGGTATACAAAGTTTTTAATGAACAGAAATAGAATGGGAAAGTTAATATGTAGACTAAGAACTAAAGAATTAGACAACTGTGATGTTCCAAATTTGGAATTTTATTTTAAAAATAATATTCCTCTTTATTATTATTATTTTATTTATAACTATCTAACGTCTTTATTAATTTATTTAAATTCCCGGGGTCAATTTGTAATTGAAGATGTGAAGCTTCCGGTATGGTGGTAGGTTCTCGCCACCCAAGAGGGTACATGAAAATGTGGAGAGTCTGTCTCCTCCCATCAATGATGGACCTTACTTCCTTAGGGAAGGGTTGTACCGTGGCCTGTAATGGCCCTTAGGAATGAGTGTTGTTGCAGCGGCGGTCCGGTCAATCAGTTTTTATTTCTGTGCCTTCGGGGGTTTCGGAGAGTCAGTAATATGACTTATTACTTTATTAATAACTATTTGAAGCATTATTATGCTTATTAACTTAGATTTGTTCCGCTAAACTAAGGGCATCGCCAAAAAATAAAGATTCCTTACCCAGCACCAATTATATTAGCGTTATGCTTTGTAATTACGAAAAGTCTATGCAAAGAAGGACATTACACTTATCTTGAAAACCGCGGTACTCAAATTAAATTTGGTATGTAGTTTTTGTAATATAATTGTAAATTCTCATCATCTGTGGGACGAAACTCATTAGAACATAAAGCCCTTATATTTGTAAATTTACACATGTGAGAATGCGGTAATTCAATAAAGCAACAAATTAAATAGATTAAGCTTTTGTTTTAAGAATTGTAGTCATGTAACTCATTTTAATCAATTATAATTCCTCTAATTGTTTACTGTCTATTTGCAAGCTTAAAAACTTAATTCATATATGCCTTTTATTCATTTCGCAGTTAAAGTAGGGATTAAATATATATATTTGCAAGTGACTCGAGTGTATATAGTTTAGCGAAATTTTGAAGAATATTTACTATAAATTTCCAGTAATGTTTTATTTACATAAGCTTAAACTTTTATAAAACAATTTAATTAATTTTATTTTAATTTATTCGTAAAAGATTCTAATTGAGTGTTATTGGCAAAGCAACAATAAGGTTCATTAAATGCAAACGATATTTTAAATTGAGTCCAAATAGAGAATTTTCATTCTGACGTCTTTCATTGAATTCTCTGAATCTAAAATAAACAATATCTTGAAGAAAATAATAAAAAAATCGCTCTCTTATTGCTGAACTCGAATTTATTGTTTGTTTTCATAAACCTCTCAATTTCTTTGAAAAGGGCTCTTATCTTTTATTTGAAAAGAAGTTTATTATAAGATTCTCTTTCGTTCCTATTTGCTCTTCAATTTGCTTTGTTATTTGACGTTAAGTGGTGAAAACTTTCCATTATTAGGAGGGTCTCATAATAAGAGATTCCAAGTTTTAAAATTTATTTCGGATTCCGAGTTTTAAATTTTATTTCTGTTCGCATTCTTAAAATATTATTTTAGAAGAGTTAACTGTTTATAAACATTTTTGGATAAGTGGTGCATATTCAATACTTCAAATGCCTTAAGGGTTTCTTCAAAATATTCTGTATAGTGAATAAAATAGTTTTTCTATCTAAAATTGCTATTATTTAGCATTATTTAAAAAAGTACATTTTAATGGTATTATCAAATCTTTTTGTGTTTTCAAAACACACTACACATAATTTTATAGGTAACTAAAATGTTTTATAAAAACAGTTTTGATAATAGAATTCGTCAGATAAACAAAAGTAATTGAAAAAATATCTTTAATAAACATTTCGAGATGAATAAGATCTTTCGATAAAAAAAAATCCTATTTCCCCTTTTTTAAAGTTACTTCCCTGATTCTTATTAAGAAGGTTAGATCATTATTTTTATTCTTTTTCCCCATTATTGTTAGTTACTTTTTTCTCTATTTACACGAGACTGTTCATAGAATATAGAACTGTCAACTGTATAAATGCAAGGAGCCAATTATGTAGAGTACCAATTACAGTACATATTTTTTATTGCATAAAAGAGTAATAATAATGATATCTCAATTTTGTTGTTGCTTCTAATGGCACTTGCCATGTAAAAACTCTCTAACGCTTTCAGCGATTTTAAGCCGAGGGTGAGTCTCTTTGCTTTAAGTAGGGCCACCAAGGGCCAAGAGTATGTCTTAGCCACTCACATATCACATTAGCTTGCACAGCTCTTTTTTACAGGGAATCCATTCACACATCTCACAGATAGAAAAAGTCTGACTCCTAGCTTATTTGAAAATGATACTCACACAATAATTTGCACAATCCCTTTCTACACTTCACAGATAAAGTACGGGGGGAGAAAAGCCATACTCGAACCAGGATTCGAACCCAGGACCCTGAGATCACGGGGAAGATGTGCTACCCTTAGACCAATACATCGGTGCAATAAATTACGAATTAAAATATTTAAAAAATAGAGTAACCGAAATAAATATTATCAATTTTATACATCAATAAATGTGTGCTTTTAAATACATTTTATTTTTGTTATGGATACGACTTTCCTTTAGCAGGATGTTGAACTTTTTCGTAGATCAAACATGCTTCTAGAAACTTTATTAACCACTTGACATACGAATTTATTTAACTTTCTAATTAGATAGCTCATCCGATTTTGGTAATTTATTGTTAATTTAATTTTTTTAAATAATATATGGAGCATTTGGGATACCAAATCGTTTCATATTTATTTTTTCGTATTTAAATACTTAATTCTGTGGCTTAATTGCTGACTTGAAAATAAAAATTCAGTAATTCGATGCGCTTCTCAGACACGTCATTGTATGCGAAGTGGTTAACAGTTAGAATATGCTTTTAAATCTCTCTTCCTATAAACATATCTTGAATTCGACCACCTAAGAATTTCTTTTATAGAATTGAATTTCTTGTCATTAGAAAAAATGCAATCCCATTTTATTCATAAGACGCCTTTTCGTCTAAAATATCTGTATTTATTTAAAATTAACCTTTGTACGAAAGCTCTATATTTGTTCCAAACCTTTTTTTAGTGATTTTACTCCTCCTTTTTTATGTAACCCTAAATTTCGAAAGTCGTTGAAGCGATACAGCGCCACCTCGTGGTGTCTGCAAAAGCAATCTCACGGATCATGGATAACAGGGTTGTACAAAAAGATTGTTCTCTCCCCTTTAGGCCCTTGGGGTTTATTTTTTTTATTCGATATTTTTTCAACACCATTTTTCACGTTGACGAGCAGTCTGACTCAATACCCTTTGTATCGACATTTTACATTAAAAAAAACTAATTAGTGAAAATCAGTGAATATAACTTATCATACTGCAGGAAGTTTTAATTTATTCAATTTTTTTTTCTGTCTTTTCCCTTCTATTGTGTTGTTGTAAGAAATTTGATTATTTTTTTTTGTTTTAGATGTGTTTTTAATTTTAAAATGGTTTAGGGGGGATTTCCCGAGGTTTAATTAGATAATTATTTGGGTCAATGAGTTTCGATCGAATTTTTAACTCGTACTTGTATTTTTTTTTTCTTCTTTTTTCTCTAAAAATTAGTTTCTGTTCATTGGAGAAGAAAATGCATTTTAAATTAAACGGGAATTCGCTTTAATGCACGATGAACAATCCATACAAAATCATTTTCAACAGAAATTATTCTTTATAAATCTTAGGAAATTTGAAATTCGGGAATCAGGCATCATTTCACTAAATATTTCAAAATACGAAATTTTAGACACATTTTGTTGGTGTTTTTTTTGCAAATTTTAGATACTCATGAGATTTCTTAACTTAACAGTTAAAAGTAATAAATCAATATCCTAAAAAATTTAAATTTTTCAAGAATATTATTTACTGAAGGATAAATAAAAAGAGTCGTTTACTGCGTGTGGAAAGCCTCTCCGATCCTCCATTTTTAAATTCTTTAAACTAGTAAGGATATATTCAATCTCCTAAAAAATCATTCATCAACTTGGACTTGAGATATTTATTTATAAGGTTTAATGACCATTAACCCTTTGATTACTAATCCGGCCCAACCGACCATGTAAATTCTATCCTGGTAGGTCAGTTTCTGTTTCAAACGAGGAGAGCAGGATGTAAAACGAATTATCAACAGGGATATTCTCACTTTACATCTTGCACCTTTATATTGAAACAGAAAGCGGCAATCTAGAATAAAATTTGTGCTATCGTTTAGGCCGTATCAGTAGTGAAAGGGTTAAATATATACAGTAATGCATCAAATATTGTTGTTTACGTGTTAGATTGTGTAGCAGGGTGTGCGTATTTAATCAAAGGGAAGATGCCTTTTTGGTATTTTCGTAATTATTTTTGCACACACACATATTTATAACAACACATGGACGATGATCACACACATTTACATATGTAAGGTAAAACATGATATAGATTTAAGTGTAGGAATTGCAGCTAACAAGGAACGAATAATGCTTTTTGCTTCTAACAGAGAACATTACACCATTTCACACCAACATCCTGGTTGAAGTGTTAACAATAAAAACGCTCAAGTGCGCGTCGCTTACATTCCAAACATACATATGGTTTAGAGCATACTGCGCCATCTATATTTAGTATTAATTAATATTTACCATATGAATAACTATACCAAGAATAAAAAATACAAACAAAATAATTAAAGGCAAAAAAAATTGCAAATAAAAAAACACATAAACAGATTGTAAAAAGAATTGATTCGAGTATTGTGCTCTGTAACTATAACTAAGATTGGGAAATCTGTTTCCAGTATACTTCTAGTAATTTCAAAACAGAAGAGTAAACCAGACGAATTAGATTGTCTTAATTATATATATATATATATATATATATA
>JAOUZG010019115.1:1475162-1495680 GCA_026289955.1 Argiope argentata | reverse complement strand
TAATGTATGGCAAAAACATGAAAATAGAGGAATACATTTTCCCTCATAATATAACACGAAAAATGAAACAATCTGTCATGAATTGTAAAGTATATAATATAGGAAACATAAATCTACATTTATTTATATGCGTTAAAATGCAGACGAAATTTCTTTGTGTTTTAAATATTTTATGAGTTTCCACCATTATTTTTCATGCGAATGAATACTTTTCAGTTCAAAACTTGAAGCGAAAAAGGATTTATTCTAAAATAGAACATTTTATTAATATTTTCTTTGGTATTTTAAGTTGAATCTATTCTTCTGAATTCAGTTCGAAACAATGGAAACCTATAAATTTAAAAATATAACGCTTTTTATTTCGCCATTTTTCTTCTACGTATGAAACTACATTCTTTATTGGGTATTTACATCTTTCTGTTATAGTTTTTTTGAATTTTGTGAATTTCTTTAAAAGTTTAATTCTATCTTCAAAATAGTGCATTCAAGTCAATCAACACCAGATATAAATTAATTTTTATTAAAATATACAGTATTTTCTTGATTAGTTTAGTTGATTAATATATGATGTTAACTTCTCAAGACAAAGTTACGAATTAATTATAATGTTTATTGTAAATTTTTACAAACATAAATATGTAAACACCTAAATCAAACGAACTTAATTCGAATTATTTACATATTCCACTATTATGAATGATTTCTTAATACACTTTACAGGATATATTTTGTTTTACTAATATACTATATTTTTAACGTCACAGTAAAGTGTCGTTACATAATCACTCAATTAATGACATATTTGAAACGTATAAATCACCAATCATGATTTCTTAGCACTTTGGTGACCGCCAATTTTACACAGAAACTATGTCATGTCACAGGCTACTTTTTTGTAATTGAATATGAAAGTAAAACGTTCTAAAAAAAACTCCAATGAATTTTGTTGAATTGGAACATCAAAAAGTTCTTCGCCGATACGTTCCGTAATGGTTGAAATTTTTGGAATTTTACTAAAATTCTAATAAAAATGTAAATACTAGGAAAAGTAATTTTTCTGTTATAGAGCGGACAAGACTAAACACGATACGCCAAGTTTTTTGCAATGTTCTATATCGCCCTCGGTGTTATAAATTGAAATATACAATGCAAGTGCAATGACGAGTTAACTCGTCACCGGTCAGCAACGTTTGGACATGAAAAGACGAGTTAACTCGTCACCGGTCAGCAAAGTGTTAAGGACCTCTACTTAGTTATTTTCCATCTATCTCATGGAAATCAATATTTTTCAATGAAAGTATATTGCCCTCAAACTTTTACCATACAATATGCCATTATATTTTTCGTTATAGAGATGGACGTTACAATGAGCCATAGAAGAGATTTTATATTAATTTATTAAATGTCCATGATTTATCTGAGATATGATACTTCCTTTGGACGAAGAAAAAAAACATCAGATAGTGGATACTGGAACTGAATGGAACTTCCATCTTCTGAACTAATAAATCTGAGATAGTAGTCTAAGGAATCAAAGACAAATTCCACACTCATCATTCCCCAACCAATCAGCTACCATAGAAGTTCTCGAAGCCTAAATAATTCAAAATATGCCTTAATTTTTATCTTCAAGGGTTTTACATTTAAACACTCGTTTGGCATAGCCATTAGAACCTTCGATTAACTGCCCACCCGGGAAATGGAAGCCCTCTCTCTCTCAAAGAACGGAAAGGGGGGTGAAGGAAGGTAAAGGGGAGGGACTTCCAGAGAAGGGATGGAACGAAAGGCCATCCGAGAGAGAATGGAACGATAGAGAAAATGGCTTTTAACACTGGAGAAAGAACCGATCATCTATAAAAGTCCAGTGAAAACACCGGGAAGAGGGTTAGAAGAAATTAACGGACCAAAAATGATGAAGCACAAGAAGGTGTTGGGCGATAATGCCCGGGTCGTGATAAAAATAATACCCCCTTTTTTGCTTTTAATATCGTATCCTCATTCTTATATTTCTCTCGTAATGGCGGGCGATTGCGAACCTGAGGGATCCTTACTTAGCTCTCCGTTCCTTAATGTGTTCTTTGTTTTAATGATGGCGGCAGGAAAAGTGATGGTCGAACGTTGGAACGTTTACATAATGTCTTCAATAATAAAAGGTGTACTTATGGGCCTTTTTCCCCTGTTCGCGGGGAGGATTATAGCATTCCTACCAATGATATTAGTGTCCTGCGAAGGCCGTTTTCTTGGAATATATATCGTCATGTTTTTCAAGATGAAACATTTAAATTGTGTGTCAGATTGAAAACTTGAGACTGAGAGGCCATAATTAAGGAGTAATGAGTCTATGCTGGGAAAAAATGAGCAAAAATAAACTGAATTTTAGTGAAATTACTTTTTTTCGGTATACTGTTGCCTTTTTTATAGTGCAGATTTTGTTGTAAAAATAATTCATTTATCTAGACATTCTAAAGTATTGAATTAATGATCTGAAACATGGAGGTATTGAACATTACTTTTGGTAAAATTTCAAAGCTAAAACAATTATATTTTCATAATAATAAGAATTTTTGTTAACTGAATTTAGTGCGATTACGAAAAAGAATGCTTTCACAAATCGGAAATGGAGTGATTAATAAATATAATGATATATGTTCATTATCCAAATAATTAAATACGATCTAAATTAAGATGGCAAGGCTCACAATTTATTTATTATCCGGAAAGATTTAAAATAAGAAAATATATAATTTTAATCGCAGTCTTGATTTAACTCAGGTAATGAACAGAATGTTACATATTCATCATTCTAAAGAGAAAGAAAAATGAACAGAATTTTTCATATTCACCCTTCTAAAGAGAAAGAAAAATGAACAGAATGCTACATATTCATCATTTTAAAGAGAAAGAAAAATTAACAGAATTAAAAATAATTCCTTGACCTGAACATTGAAATATGGAGGTATTGGACATTACACTTGGTAAAGTCTCAAAGCTAAAACAATTATATTTTCATAATAATAAGAAATTTTTTGTTAACTGAATTTAGAACAATTACGAAAAAGAATGTTTTCACAAATCGGAAATAGAGTGATTAATAAATATAATGATTTATGTTCATTAATCAAATAATTAAATACGATCTAAATTAAGATGGTAAGAATCACAATTTATTTAGTATCGGAAAAGATCTCAAATAAACAAAATATCATTTTAATCGCAGTTTTGATACAACTCAGGTAATGAACAGAATGTTACATACTCATCATTCTAAAGAGAAAGAAAAATGAGCAGAATGTTACATATTACTTTTACTAAAGATAAAGAAAAATGATCAGAATGTTACATATTCATCATCCTAAATATAAGAAAAAATGAACAGAATGTTGCATATTCATCATCCTAAAGAGAAAGGAAAATGAACAGAATGTTACATACTCATCATTCTAAAGAGAAAGAAAAATGAACCAAATGTTACTTATTCGTCTTATTAAAGAGAAAGAAAATGAACAGAATGTTACATATTCATTATCCTAAAGAAAAAGAAAAATGAACAGAATGTTACGTATTCGTAATTCTAAAGAGAAATAAAAAGGAACAGAATGCTACATATTCATAATTCTAAAGAGAAATAAAAAGGAACAGAATGTTACATATTCCTCTTACTAAAGAGAAAGAAAAATGAGCAAAATGTTATATATGCATCATTCTAAAGAGAAAGAAAAATGAACAGAATGTTACCTATTCATCATCCTAAAGAGAAAGAAAAATGAACAGAATACCAAAAAAACACCGTACAATGAATTTATAATTGATATAACGGAAAAGCCTCAAAAATAATAAAATAGTTTTTAAATTATTATGAGAAATGTTATGTTAACTCACGTTCAAATAAAAAAAAACAGACTACTACCGGTTCATCTTCAAAAAAAAAACAGAAGAAGAAAATAGAAAATGAGAATGTTGCTAGTTATATTATATAATTGATATAACAGACAGCATGCTTATTATCCAAAGAATTAAATAGGGACAACAAAAGGAAAACGACAGACAAAAAACAATTGATATTAACTTTAATTAAATATTTCAAACCATACTGGCAAAGCAAACTTCTAATGCAATGGGTCAGGTGACTCGCTATCTACCAATAAAATAAACGAATATTTTTTGTCTTCAAATTTTGGAGACACTTAAACCTCCTAACCTCAACAACAATAAGTTCTTACATGATCATAAAATTACTTATCATGGAAAATTTTCTTTTAATGCAAATTCATCTTGTGTACAAAACATTATGTATTCATCAATTTGTTCACAAACAGTATGTTAATTCCGATTATTCAAGATGAACACAACAAGATGTTGAATTCTTATATGAGATTATCTATTATATTTAAGATGAGCAATCTTTCTTTTCCTAACATTTACAAATAGATTGTTTAGAATTTTTTTAAAAATCCAACAGGATGTTTACTCTTAATTTCTAGCGAGTACATGTTTACATCGAATTTGCTTCTGATTTTCTAAGCAAACAATATCTACATAAATTCTGAAATATTTTATATTCTTCTCATAGCTTGTAACTTGGTCTTTCAAAGTGTGTATCAGGTACCAGATCACAAAGTGTAATATCAGGATAATTTAAAAACCAGAAAAAATTGACCCCCTCCCCCACTTATTTAAATATTTAGAAAATATGAAACATCAGTAACCGAGAGTAATTCAGAAATAGAATTTTACAATATTTAAGCTTAAATCATTAAAGGAAATTCACATCTATTCAATGTAACTATTTTTAAATTGATCCCTCCGTCTTGTCTTTCCATTAGGTAACAGCTCCAAACAAAAATAATTCGCAAACAAATCTCGCTTCAAATTTTCTCTTTAAACTTTGCTTCTCACGTTCTTTGAATCTCATTAACGTTTAAAGGTAATGGGAGACAAATGTTTCGTGTTCATTGCAATTTAAACTTCCTGCTTTCATTCCTATTGTTTCTATCATCATCAGTAAATCGATTGAAAACTCAAGTTAAAGCCAAATCGATGAATACCTGTGAGCAGCAGACTTCAAACCGAAATTTATTTCAATGGCTTCCAACCTCTCCATACTCTAACACCCTTATGGATAGTTATCTGGCCGCAAGAGATCATTCATTCGGCTGGCCGCATTTAGACAATCGATATCGGCACCTAACAAATAATCGATACTGTCCGCTTGAAAACTTTTCCGTTAAGATGGTAAGTTAAGCGAAGGGGTTGTAAACGACTAATTAAACGTCTGCTTCTGCAGGGCCATTCATCGATTTTGCGGGATGACATGGAAGGTAGGGGGAGGGGGTGGTAGACAAAAGGTGGGGGAGAGAGAGGGCCTTTCCTTAGGAAATTGGGAGTCACGATAGGAAGGTAGAAAGGATTTTTAAAATTTATCTCTTTTAAGAAGCCAAGTGGCCGTTATGTTTTCGGAAAGGCGCTCCTTCACTTTTCTGTCTGAGGATGCTTTTTTCGCCAAGGGAAGGTCTTGGAGAGAAATGAGTGCAAAGATGGTACATGTTTTCAGTTTGGAAACTTTTAGGTTGCTTTGTTTCAACCAGAGCTTAGAACCAACGTGAATTACAACATGATGGCATTTACACTTAAGTGAAAGACATTTTCAAAATTTTTATGATTGGAGGTGAGAGGGGGGAGTTTTGCCAAGAAAGACTAAATGGGTGCAAAGATGGTACATCTTTTAGGTTTCGAACATTTTAGGTTGCTTTGTTTCAATCGAAACTTAGAATAAACTTAATTATAACATAATGGTATTTATCATTTACTGGGATAATTTTTTTCATTTTTTATCCAATTTTTGTTAAGAAGCAAGCTTCAGAAGAAATGAGTGCAAAGGTGGTACATGTTTTTGATTTCGAAACTCAGAACTACGGTTGAAGCAGAGTAGCGTAGGTGTTTGGTAAACGACATCGGAATGACATTTTTACTTTTTTGAGATGCCTTTTTTTAATGTCTAGGAATGTCTTTTTTTTTGCCGAGGAGCCAATTTTTTTTTTCAATTCAATTTTTTCTGCCGAGGACAAACAAGTGCAAAGGCTGCAGAATGTTTATGGTTTCTGATATTGGAGGTTTTGGTTCATGAAGAATAAAATAAAATTGCTGACCAATCTAACTGAGTAACTCGGGCAAGAAAAGGAACATGATTTTTCAAGAAGTGTCATCAATGGTATTCATGATGGAAATAAGAGACATAATAAAACTTACAAAAATAAAATAAAAAATTGGTAATATACGATATATTTTTAAAAACCTAGAAAATGCTTAAAATATCTGGGATAAAAAACATATTTCTTCTTTCTAAGACGAAACACGAATAATTGTTTTTTAAACATAATTAATTCGCAGATTTTAAACATAATTTATTCGAAGCTTGAAGATTAACAGCGTGTCTTCACGAAATAAACAACGCGTTTATGTAAAAGCTAAATAAAACACTAAGTATCTTTTATCGTTTTATTTAGTTTTTATTGTTTTATTTAGTTTATATATTTTTAGTTTTATTTAGTTTATATTGTAAACTAATTGTTGCTTTCATTTATTTTTAGATATAAATCTCAAGCATTCGTTATTCAATCCACACGTCGGAGTTTCCAATAATTGATTAATCATATTGAATAAAACATATCAAATATCTACTACAAAGAGAAACGAAGGAAACAGAAGCAAGGGAAAAAAACATTAAACTCCAATTTTAGACAAAGTAATTTTAAAAATAGGAATTCAATTAGAAGAACACAGTACACGAGCAAAAACCCCAAAACTGTGAATGAGTCCATGAAACCTATATCATTATATATTAATTATTTTACATATTTTTTTATATTCAGTTCCAATGTCGTTAATTTTAAAAAACGCAAATTATTGTTTTCACGTATCTAAAAGAATTTTAATATACTGACAAATTCGAAATGAATCATATATTTGCTTTGAAAATAATCTAAACACTCTTAATCTGGTATTCTGCATTGATTGAAATATTTTTCAATGAAAGGAATCCTAGTTTTAATTACCTGTTAGACAACATTAAACTGACAGATACAAACACAACACTATGTAACACTACTTTAAATACAAAATTGGCAGAAAAATTATTAAAAAAACACAATAACTTTAAAATTATATCCTCAAAACCCAAATATCTATTTTCATGAGGTTTTTCGTTAATTTAATGAATTTACCATTGAAGCTAAATTTCAACTATGAGTTTTTTCTTCTCTTAGAACAATACTTTCGTTTTTTTCGAAAAGTGATGGAATTAGTTAAAAAGTGTTATTAAAACATAAAATGTACATTTAATGAGCTTACTAAAATTATGAAATCATGCATCGTAATTCCATTTGAAGTCATTTTGAGTACATATTTGAGAAGGAAAATCGTAACCTTCTATTTTCAAGTTCAAATTGCTTCTTTCTTAATCTTTGCATAATGTAATAAAAATCTTCTATTTGCTCGTTATATCTTAATAGTTAAACACAATTTATAAATTTTTTACTCAATATTTAATTTTGAATAATATGTGTTTTGAACTCTATTAAATTAAAAATATTTACTGATACAATTAAATTTAAGTTATTTAACTAATTAAGTTCTTATGTAATTAAAACTGAAAATACAAAATAGAGATTATTTCTCTTCATCTATATCTCGATGCATTTAGGGTGAATTTAAAAAATCAAGACCAAATTAAGAAGAAAGCAATATAAAATAATTAAAATTATAAGTGTTTCTACACATTTTACAACTACAGAGAGGTTTCTTGAAATAAAAGAGCTTTTGTTTCAAATACAGAATATTATTACAAAAAAATATAGATTATCCGTACTTAAAGCTGGGTAAACCTATCTAACTACCACTAATCTATCGATTTGTATCGATTAAAAAGATACATTAGTATTATATTCTGGACTATTTAACTTCTCGTAATGATACTATGTGTCACTGTTTCTTGTTCGGTCAACTTTTATCGTGTTGTTGTGGTTGTTTCTAATAGCACTTGCCATGGACAAGCTTCGCCGATGCATCAGCATTTTTTAAGCCAACAGAGCGTCTCTTGTGCCAAGTAGCGCCAACTAGGGCCTAGAGTACAACTTAGTTAATCACTCATCACATGAGCTTGCACAGCCCTTTTTTACAGGGGAGGGGACATATTCATACACTTTACAGATAGAGCACATAAAAACAACCATGCTGGCGTCCTGGTTCAGATGTAACGCGTCTTTCTCGTGATCTGGGCGCCCCGAGTTTGAGTCCTGGTTAAGGTATGGTTGTTCTTCTCTGTTCTATCTGTGAGGCGTCGGAATGTGCTCCCCTGTAAAATGGGGATGTGCAAGCGAATATAATGAGTGTGTAGTCAAAGTCGTACTCTTGGCCCTATTTGGCGCTACTTCTAACAAGAGACGCTTATTTCACTTTAAATCAGATGAGGAATCAGCGGGCTTGTCCATGGCAAGAGCCATAAGTAACAACAGAACAACCATGCCTGAACCTTGACTCGAACCAGGTCAGACCCAGATCAGGGGAGAGACGCACTTGTACTAGACCAGGACGCTGGCAACTTTTATCGTTGACTAAACAACTTGAAACACGGCCAAGACTGAGAAAAATCTTTCTTGTGACTTGCGCCAATCTCACAGGAAAAGGTCACATTTCAATCGTTCGCCTTTTATGGCTTAGTGGCTGGAAAAATGGAGCACGGGAGGGGGGGTCTTATAATCTATCTCCGGGAATAATTAATTAAAAATGGCCTTGTCGATAATGAATCTTCATAAAGCCACGGCTAATGAGTTACGCGTTCTCCCGAGTAAACAGTCATTCAAAACCTCTTTTTTTTCACGCAATTATTAATTTAAAGGCCGGGGGTTCCTTGGGCGAATGAAATCCTGCTCTTCAGAATGTTCGATAGTGATAAGCTTTTGGGAATTTTATGGTTGTCTTACGCGCTTCCTATATCGATTTTTGCATCTGCACTTGGGAAAAAGGGTTGGATAGGATTTTCCTCTATCGCTAGTTTCAGAGCAAATGGATGTACCTTCTTTTTTTCTTAACGGGGTTCGCTACTCGATAAAAGTATTTGATTTACACGGGAAAACGAGGTTTCGAGCGGCTTACGGTTGGGCATTTTTTAATGACTTCTTGAGTCTTGGATGGGCGCCATGCATCATTTTTAGGGGGAGATTTCGCTCAGGTCCTTAGCGTGGCAGTTTGGAGTGTCGTAATTAGGAAGAAAGAAATCTCGGTCGAAATTACTAAAAGATTCGAACAATTATTGATGATAAAAGAGAAGATTTTAATGATTTTTTTTTGTACTTTTTTATTTTTAAAAAAATTTTTGTCGTAAGAACAAAAATAAACTTATTGGGATTATCATGTTGTAAGTAAAAGTAGTTATAGGAAGAAGTTGCATGAAAAAAACGCCAAATAAGCAATAATCCATAAACGTTGCGAAAATATGAGCTATGATTTAAGAAAAAATTATTTTCGATATTAAAATGATGTTAAGAAAATGTCGAATGAAAGAATTTTATTCTAAACCCAATGAACAATTTATATTACAGTAGTTGACTTACATTACAAGTTAATTTTTTTTCATAAAATAATGTGATTGAAAAAGAAACTAGATGCTTTTAAAGTTTCGTGCAATATTTTTCCTGTTGGACATTAAAATATTTGATTTAACATTTTAAAAGAATTTTTTAAAATTATCTGTGTGAATTTGATTCTATGAGCAGTGCTCTATAATTTGGAATTTTTTTTCATGGAAAAAGGAGACAGAAAAACAAAAGAACTAGAACTGAAACAAAGAAACATATACAACGCTATTATCTTCTTACTAAAGTCGAAAAATAGTAAAATAAAAAAAAATCTTAATACGATAAGTGTGGAAAAAAAACTAGAAAATATATGTGAAAAATTCATGAAATGAATTTAAGTTTAGCAAAATTAGATAAGTTTGTAAATTTAAAATAATTGCTTTGCAAAATAGGTGACCTCAAGACAAAAAGATAAAATCTCAATCAATTCGCATCACAAAAAAATAAATATAAAAAAGTTATCTTTCGATAAATACATAATAAATTTCTAAAATTCCTTCTATTTTCATATTTTCAAAAGAAATGTAAATGAAAAGATGTATAAAATGAAAATATATCCATGAAATCCCCACCAATGTAGTTATTGTATTTAAAAAATAAACTTTGCTTTTTCTTCAATAATTGAAACAAGGAGACAAAATCAAAAATATATTCAACTTATATTTTTCTGATTTTATAATTAACTTAATATTCAGCAAACTAAATAACAAAAAGTTGTTTTTTAAATTTTTCTTTGCTTCTTAAAAGGTTTCCTTAATTTTTAAAAATTCAAAATATAAGAATGAAAATGTTGGTATTTTATATTTATACGTGGATTCGCTTTTAATGGAGCACTTAAATTTCAATATTGTTTAAAACTATTTCTCAAATGTTTTACATTTTTTTATACAAAACATTTAGGGTAAGTTTGAAAAAAAAACACTGCATAAAACAATCCAAATATGTTGACAAACTAGAAAATATTCCACAAGATTAGGGTTAATAAAAATACATCATAAGTTTTTTTTTCTCTTTGAGCCCTCAGCTTTCATGAAATAAATATAGATTATGGTTATTTTAAATAGATTACAGTCACGTGATAAACGTCACTATGAGTCATCTTATTTATCAATAAATATTATTTAACCTAGTACCCTGGCATTATGACCTTTCCCTTTCTGTAAGAATTATAGTGAATTCCAAAATTAAACTGACGCTGTGCACTAATACATTTTGTGTCAGCTCTTTTTCAAAGTGTTCTTTCTCGCAAATGTTCGATATAAAACACTTTTAAAACATTAAGAAGGACATTTTATACATGAAAGATGGCAAAACTAAATTTAGTCAGATAACAGTCTCATAATAATATTTTCATTTGAAGAATGATTTGAAGATCATGATTTGAAGATCATCATTTTGAAGAAATATGAGGGAAAGTACCCTGTAATTTTACTGTGATGTTTAAGGCATAGTAAAAAATTCCTTAATACTTCCAAGCAGTGTGATATTTGACTCTTGCCATCAGGTTAGGCCTTCATCAAGACTACGTATATGCTCGTATTCCCCGTGATTTGGACGTCCCGGTTCGGGTATGGTTTTGTAATATCTGTAAGTTGTGTGTATATGCCCCCTTGCAAAAAGAGGAGGCTGTGCAAACGAATGTGATACATGAGTAGAAAGAGTCAAACTCTTGGCCCTAGTTGGCGATATTACAAAACAAGAGACGCCAATTAGGCTTGAATCGTTGTCTGTTTCATCGTTTTCTAGGCAGACAAACATAAAAACAACAATAACATATATGATTAATTAATAATATCAGGATTCGAACCTGGAATTTTATGATCCCAAAGCCCAAACAAAAGAAAAAGTCGTACTCTTGGCCCTAGTTAGCGATATTACAAAACAAGAGAAGTCAATTAGGCCTAAATCGTTTTCTGCCTCATTGATTTTGTCCAGAGCAAGTGCCATAAAAACAACAATAACATATATGATTAATTAATAATATCGGGATTCGAATCTGGAATTTTATGATCCCAAAGCCAAGATTTTTATGGACCATCGGAAGCCTTTGTTGTTATTTAAGTTATTTAATTAAGGTTAACATGTCTCTTAGTGTAATTTTCAAAGAAAATAATTATCATACATTTTTATAAAGACTTTATTTTTTTATACCACGTCAAAGAAGAAATATTAATCAATCTTCTGCAGCTGGCAAAAATGTAAGAAAATCCCCATAATTGATTCTAGGTAGAACAAAAACTCAGCAACAAGTTTAATCCACAGTCATTATAAAAAAAATATCTCCACCATTTGAAGCGAAACAAATGACACATCTTAAAATACTCATTTCCAAAGTTGGAACTAAATCCTTCTTGAGGGGCCGTCAGAAGCAGCCAATATCTATTAGGAAAGTTGGCGCCTCTTTGGAAAAGCGGCTTACTATAATCACCTCGCAAACAACTCTCCTTAAGAAGGCCTAATTAAAATCGATTACACTTTTAGACGCCAACAATTCGCCAAAACTTTCAAAACGAGTGCATTCGTAGGGAAAAAAAGAGGGAAGAATATATCCGAACTAATGTTTCTAACCATCACAACTCATCGAGGTGTGGGGATAAATTCGTTAATCAAGAGACGACCTCATCGGGCCGATTGGGTAGCGAACGAGTCTTTTGCATAAAAGAAGCGGGACTCGCTAAACGAGATATCTTTTCTTGATGAAGCGAACTTTTGGGGGCGATTATCGGATTCCTAATCGTCGCTAATCTGCAGAGATAAATGAGATTCCTGGTAGCCGCAATTAATGGAGGACTTAACTTTCTCCGAAGATTATCGTATGTTACGGAAAGAGAGAAATTTGTTCCTTTTCTCGAAATAGAGTTTCGGTTTGACCGCAAGTTAAAGAAGTTTATATAAAGCAATATTTATATATTTATATTTCTTTGGAATTTCAATGGGGTTAAGGAATTATTAAGTTATTTGATTGATAGAACTAACTGGCTAAATCATTTTAATATTCAAAATTTGAATATGAAAATATTTAATAATTTGGATTCATGCAAAAAAAAAAAATGTTAATTAAAATCATAAAAAAAGTAAAGGAAAAGTGGAATCGTGTAATTAGTGTACTTTAAATTCCCGATGTTTTAAATAATTTTTATTTATATATTATTATTAATAAAATTTTTTTTGACTAAAAATGAAAAGGTAAAGTGGAATAATGTAGTTACTGTATTTACAATTCACGATGTTTTTAATAATTTTTATTTTTATTTATTTATACATTATTATTAATAATAATTGTTTGACCAACAAGTGAAAAGGTAAAGTGGAATCAGGTAATTAGTGTATTTACAATTCACGACGTTTTAAATAATTTTTATTTTTGTTTGTTTATTTACTTATTATTATTAATAATAATTGTTTGACCAAAAAGGAAAAAGTGGAAGTGGAATCATGTAGTTAGTGTACTTACAATTCACAAGGTTTTTAATAATTTTTATTTTTATTTATTTATATATTATTTTTAATAATAATTGCTTGACCAAAAAGTGAAAAAGTAAATTAGAATCATGTAGTTAGTCCATTTACAATTCTCGATGTTTTTAATAAATTTTATTTAGTATTATTATCATTAATTTTTTAACCAAAAAAGGAAAGGTAAAGTGGAATCATGTAATTAGTATACTTACAATTCAAAAGGTTTTTATTATTTATTTTAATTAATTTATACATTATTATTATTGACGATAATTGCGTGACCAAAAAATGAAAATGTAAAGTGGAATCAGGTAATTAGCGTACTTACAATTCACGATTTTTTTAAATTTTTATTTATTTATATATTATTATTAATAATAACTGTGTGACCAAAAAGTGAAAAGTTAAAGTGGAATAATATAGTTAATGTATTTACAATTTACGAGGTTTTAAATATTTTTTATTTATTGTTATTATTATTAATAATAATTTTTTGACCAAAAAGGAAAGGTAAAACCAAATCATGTATTTTGTGTATTTACAATTCATGATGAATCTATTTTAATTAATTAATTATTATTATTACTAATTGTTTGACAAAGAAAGAGAAAAGCAAAGTAGTATTGTGTAATTAATGTATTTATAATTCCTGGGGCATTTGGAAATCAAAATAATCCATTAATAACCTATTTGAAAAATCCTAAAACAATGACACCATCTTCTTTAAAAGTAACGTTATTATAAATTTATATTCTTTCAAAATGGAATAGAGTATCAGTAATTTTTAAACTAATTTATATCCTACTGCACTTTCAAAGAAAGGTGGCAATGATAATGAAAATTGATCAGAAGGAGTGCAGATCAAGTGACTAATTACTTCTTGCTTTTAAAAATAATTTTCCGCAAAGGTACAATAAAATCAATATTTTATTTTAAAATACACTTCAAATTTAATCCATAATTATTGCGAACTTCTAGCACATTCTATTCTACTTTTAAAATCATCTTCATGGATTCTTATTGTGTCAAGAGAGAATATTGACGAGAAAAAATCTTATCCAACAATTCCAGCAATCAAGAACTAGCAGCAATTCAAACCAGTTGTTCCTCCAAAAGAATGCAAAAAAATTAAAAAAAATTGCAACGAAATAATTCGAATCATTTACTTTAAAACACACTGCGAATTTAATCTATAAATTTTTAAAACTATATTCCATTCTATTTCACTTTTAAAATCATCTATATGGATTCTTATTGCGTCAGGAAAGAATATTGGTGAGAAAAAATCTTATCCAACAATTCCAGCAATCAAGAAATAGCAGCAATTCACGCCAACTGTTCCGCCAAAAGAATGCAAAAAATTAAATAGTTTGCTACGAAAAAAATCCAATCATTTATTTTAAAACACCCTGCGAACTTAATCCATAAACTTTCGAAACTATATTCCATTCTATTTCACTTTTAAAATCATCTATTTGGATTCTTATTGGTTCAGGAGAAAATGATGGGGGAAAAAAACTATCCTAACAATTCCAGCAATCAAGAAACAGCAGCAATTCACGCCAATTGTCCGCCAAAAGAATGCAAAGAAATTTAAAAAATTGCAACGAAAAAATTCGAATCATTTACTTTAAAACACCCTGCAAATTTAATCCATAAATTTTCAAAACTATATTCCATTCGATTTCAGTTTTAAAATCATCTATATGGATTCTTATTGAGTCGGGAGTAAATGTTGAGGGGAAACAACATCCTAACAATTCCAGCAATCATGGAACAGCAGCAATTGACGCCAACTGTTTAACTGGAGGCAGGCAAAGACATTGCCAAGTGATTTGATAGGGCTACATTCGATTAGCGTGGGAAGCGTCTGTTGGCGATTATATTAGGTGCTGGACAAAGAAGTAAAACAAAAGAGGGCCATCCCATTGAAGCTTGGGCGGAGTCGATGGATCAGCGTTGTAATTGAGGGGAAAAAATTTCTTCTTTCTGGAGTTCCAGCAACTTCCCGTAATGAAGAATTTGGATTTGGAAACTATCGCTTGATTGGATCGTTTTTATGTTAAATCCAACATTTTCAGGTTTTGCCACATATAATGTTATTTGATAGAAAAATTATCTTCATTTCAACATTTATCTAAAGAGGAGACGCTAAAATTGTTATGGTAACCAATAAGCAAAATGCAATAATAACAACAACTTGCGCATGAAGTATCTTAGAACAAAAGCAATTGATGCAAACTGAGCGTGTTTTTTGGGGGGTAATTATTTAAAGTGAGAGTTTGATTTTAATGGCTTCAAAGAGAAATCCCTGGACGTCATTTAAAATTTATAGATATAAGAAAGACAACAATATCAACTGCTTTAATCAAGAATTTCATGTCATTTCGAGAAAGATAAAAAAATAAACCTATTCAATATTTCCCTTAGAAATATATTTTAAATAAATGATTTAAATACAATCTGATAGTCTTATAGACTTAAAAAATAAATCTCTTTCCGTCATCTGCAATATTATCCCAAAGAAAATTGGTTTTTAATATAAAAAAAAACTTCGAGGATTTATTATCAAAATTATCTTCACATAACTTCCAAATATCTAATTACTTATCCAAAAGTTGAAGCCAATTCTATTTTATAGCAAAAACTCAAATTTCTTTCTAAAAATTAAAAGCATGGTTTTAAAAGCTATTTATTTATTGTATCATTAATTTTTTGTAAAAAATTTAGTTTTAGGCCTTTTATTTTATTAATTTCCTTATAACAAAAAAGCAGAACTATTTTTCATTAAAAAAATGAATGATTCCATTGAACTATAAAGTTAAATTTATACTATTATGCATATACAACACATTTAATAATAAAACGAAGACAAATGGAAAAATCTAGCTTTTTTTTAATGACTGTTCACTCATTTATGAAATCACAGCAGAAAAAGCAATAAAAAAGGCAAATGATAAAACATTTTTCAAAAAAAAATTTTTATAGAGTATCGTAGAAAAAAACAAGAATTCATGTTTTTTAAATACAATTCATTTCATATTCATTCACGGAATAAAAGCTACAGTCTAATAACAAAATACAAAAGTACGCTCATTTGTTTCAATTAATCTTTTTTACGAGAATATAAATATAAAGAAATGGAACAAACTTATTTGGAAATATCTTTTTTTAAATAAAAAAAAACATAGAAGATACATATTTCATTATATTTATTTTGGTATTAAATATTAAAAGAATCTTTTTCCTTACAAGTTATATGTTGATGAGAAAAAAGCGTGCAAAAAAAAGAAACTGCAAATAAATATAAATAGTTCATAAAAATGTGAATAAGAAGAATAAAAAAATGAAACTTTTAATTTTTGGAAGTTAAATTAAAAATCTGAGCTTCCATTTTCATGAATTCTACAAAAGAGGGGATATGAATTTCTCTCATCATTAATTAAAAATCATGTCTTGAGAAAGCGGGAAAGAGATTCTGACAAATCCAACGCTCATAAAAGATTTATGATTTATTGAAAACTCGGATGGAAACTAATATCATTATGAATCAAAGTGTTTTTATGAAAAGAAACTCGATTTAAAATTATTTGAATATGTCTCTTTTTAACACTTCCTTTTTTTGCCATAAAAAAAGAACGCGATACATTTTCATTAATTTTAAAAGCTTCTTTCAAAAGAAATCTTTTGATGGTTTCTGATTTTTAGAATTTTAATTTTTGTTCCGACTCTTTTTCTTTTTTCACACATGCGTTCGTAACAGTAAAAAGAAAGTCTATTAAATTTTGGTATTTGCTTTAGATTTTCTTTAACCGCTGTATATTAATAATAACTGGGCATAAAAGTAATAGTTAAAGCAACTAGTTTCCAGCAAAGATGCTGTTAATGGCCATTTAGATAATGGAGGAGGAAAAAATACAGAACCATCAATTTTTACGATGAAACTGATTTTTGGCGAAAAAAGAAAAAGAGGGTTCGAAGAAGTGAAGCGAAGTGTATTATTGCATTCTCACCAGAAATAATCGGATTTTACAGACTTGTATGAGAGAAGCCATTGGTAAAGAGCTTTTCTGCCGACGACATATTTATTTCCAGTTATTATTATGATATTTTTATCTTTTCAAGTAATATGAAGATTTAAAAAAACTTTTTAATCCTAAAACTGGATATAAATTACAACCAAAACACTTTTATTAGCATGCTGACTGACATGTCCCCCCCCACATTAATGCGAAATTAAGCAGTGTGAAATAATAAATAGATAATTTTATGCTACAAATTGAAAACATAACAAATTTTTAGATATGATAAAGATGAATTTTATTAGAATTAAATATAAAATATTTAATTCTAAATATGTTAGATACGAATAAAAATGAGAAAACTTATTATTCCCTTTAACATGCATTTGTACTAAAATCAGTTGAAGAGAAAGACAAAAAAAATTAATGAGTAAATTTTAGCACATTGTTGATTGCTTTTAAAACAAATAAAACTTTTAACATTTTAGTGTTGTTGGCAAAAAAATTTGGTTGTTTATTACTTTTTAAATTCTATTACTTTTTTATTTAAAAATTAGATTTTTAAAATTAACGTAAAATTATGATCAACCAAGACAATCGGAGAAAATTGAAGATACTGGACATTTCTTACAGGAAAATAAACATGACCGGAAAAACCTCACGAATACTTTAATGATAATTTATCTTATATTACATAAATAATGAAAATGAAAATAAATTTTATTTCCCTATTTTATGAAAAAAAATTAATAAAATTAAATCAAACACGGAAGTATATTAATTAAATAATAAATAAATAAAAGTTTTATTTCTTACTCAGCAAATGTCGAATTACTGTTATAATACTAGCAATACGATTAACTGTAAATTAATAATAATAAACCCTTTTTCTTTTATAATTTGCTTTACAAAAAAAAATACAGTTCTCCAACTTCAATTTCCCCTACATTTTATGAGCGCCATCTTATTCCCATTCCCAGGTGAACAAACATTAAGATAAATTTTTAAGAATAATTCTACGGCACTTTTTATTTTTTTCTCCTTCTGAAACATAACCGACATTAGAAACTAGAAAATAAATACTAAAAACCTAAAAACGAGAACAGAAAAAGAAGAAGTTAAAAAAATGGCAGTCTTGCACATTTAAGTTCCCTTGAACAATTACATTATGCCTTACCATCCCAGCACCTTATATGAAGTTCTTAAGAAACAGAGCAGAAGAGGTAAAAACCTCTGACAAAAAACAAAAAAAGGTCTCAACTGCGCCCTAGGGAGTCATTTTTTAATCGACTTCTAGTGTTCCCGCCTCAATGGCGTCGAAATAACGAGAAGATATGGCTGTAGCGCGAAAGCCTTCATAGTTCTCTTTCTGGTACAAGATACCTCCATTAAACGTCCTTTGAACAGGGTTGTCACTTTGATGGAACAGTTCGAATAGCTTTCCTCCGCCATTTTTATTTATTTTGCTTCCTCTACGCCGACAGAATTTCTTTTTTGCCGAGGTTTTTTAAAAGTCTTTGTTAAAGGATGGAAGGTAAAAGCCCTCCATGTAAATAGATGTTCGAATATAGTGAAATGAATGAGATGTTAGGCTTTACAGGGACCTTTTCTGCTTAGAGTAGAAAAATCGGGTGTATTCAGGAGAAATGGGAGGCTCCTTGACAAAAGGATCAAGAAAAGGATATGGTATCTCTCGGTAGCTTCCTTCCACCGCTGCATGGTACATGTTCTTAACTACACTTGTTTTTCTTGTTGGCATGGCTCGAAAAAGATGTTAATGTGTTTGGCACCTTCTCAAGAAAATAAATGTCGATAGTAGTTCGTTTGAAAATATCAGGTAATTTTAAGGTGGCGTGAAAGCTGTTGGATAAAAAAAGGTAATCTTTTGTATTATGTTTACTTTATTTTTAGTGCTAGTAAAAGAAAATGTAAATTATTTCAGTTTCAGTAAAAGTAAACAGTAACTTATTTTAAACCTCTCGTTTCTAAGATCATTTCGGGTTCAGGCATCTAGGGAATACTGGTAAGGCAGAATTTCTAAAATATAAAAATTGTACCCTTCTCCACAAAAATTGAAATTACTTTATATTGAAATAGCTGATATTCAAAAAGAGAACTATTATTAAATTCGAGGACGTAGTTTTAAGAAAATGAAGCATTGGATTTTTTCATAAAACTGAGAAACTGAAACAGCCTTAAAATATCATAAAAAATAACATTAAAAATAAGTTTTGAAAATAAATGTTGTTAACGAAATTTTCGTAACAGTCATAGGAAATTTCAGCAGAAGGTATAAACAATAATTCAAACATTTATTTTTTATTTAAAATCATATCGGTTACTTTAAAGTGTAATTGGTCGCAGCATAAAAATTATTTCCATAAATAAATATTTTATGAATAATTGCATTAGACGCTAACTATTTTCTGAAAAAACAATTTTATATTTTCAAATGAGTGTAAAACATGATTAAACGAAATTATTTTAAATTCCGTGTTTCATTGTAGTGACCCAAAAGTGACACTTGCATACCAAATTTCAAGAGATTTTAATGAATTTATTTGGATATCATCAGTTTTCCGTGAAACAATCATATTTAAGTATTCATTCTTTAAGAAATGAATTTAAATGTTTTACTTGAAAAATTAGTTAGTTTAAATATACTAGAAAAAAGTCCTGTTTCAATATTTAATTTTTAATCTTTTCCATTAAATCTACTTATATTTTAAAGTGAACTTCTCTTGTGTAAAAGATCTTCTGACGATGCAGCAACCTGTATGATTACTTTTTTGGATGCAGATTTACAGGTAAATACACATGAACCATTGAATAAAAATGATACGAAAATAAATGATATATATAGGTAATGATATTTTAAACTCTAATTTAAATCCAAATTAATTTCTTAACTTTCAGTTCAATTTAGCCCATATTAATTTCATTTCAAAATATTCTCTTATTTCCTGATCCCATTCTACTTTTTCTATTTAATTAATTCAAGGGAAACTTTGTAAAATGCTTTAGTCAGCGATTCCCACGCTCCGAGTGAAAGGATAAAAATTGCTGATCTAAACTAAGTACTTTTAAAAATATTCCTGTGTGTTCCCTTGCCCCGTTCAGCGTCTCAAGAATCTCTTCGATCCTGACAAAATCTCTTTGCATAAGCACTGGGAAAAAATATTTTCCCAATCAAAATCTTATGGTTTTTAAGACCTTGGGTAAGTATTTCCCTTTTTCCCTTATTTTTTTGGGCCGCGCTGTGAGTGGACGTGCCTTGTCCGTTCTTATTGTAAATAGCTCGTAACCTCCCGGGATTAAAAAAAAAACCAACTTAAAAATTCTACCTGCCTTCTTTCTGTATATATATATATATATATATATATATATATATATATATATATATAT
>JAOUZG010019115.1:1452829-1475152 GCA_026289955.1 Argiope argentata | reverse complement strand
ATATATATATATATATATATATATATATATATATATATATATATATACAGAAAGGGACCAACAAGGGGCCATTGGTGACCTTAATGACTTAAAGAAGTTTTTGGAAAATGCAAGAACTTTAGATCTATTTTTATATGGATACGAGATTCGTAGATTCTACTGAAAAATTCTATTTCCAATTGGAGATTGCAAAAGGTGAATGAACACGCAAAATTCACTTCCCTGTTTGCAGAGTTCTTGAACAACTGCTGCAAATCTGAACACTATTGCAAGTTTTTAACGTGATTTTATCTCTGATTGTGTGACAAGTTTTTACCAATGTTAATCTTTGTTTATATTTCGGTTGTAAGGATGATCTGAGTACTTGTTTTTTTTAAAAAATTTAGTTTTATCAACTTGTTTTTGTAAAGTAACCCTAGGCATATCTTTTATTTTTGTGAAATATATCCCATGAAGTAAATGTATTACATGCCTACAAATCTCTTCAATTGCTTTTCATACAAAAATTCTTTTAAATTCAATCGTGAGACAAAAAAAATTAGCTTTTTTCGAAGATGGTTTGATTTTCTTGTGTACCTTACAACCACAGACACTTCATAAATTATTAATTTGACAGATTGATCACTGGTGGGTTTCGTTTTTTTGGAAGGGGCATTGTATTTTTATCCATGTTTTCCAGTGTTAAGAACCTTTTTTTTGAGATCTTCTGAATTAAAAATTGGCTTGTAAGTGAGTGGACCGAGATTTTTTTTCATTGTCGTAATTCAAAATTTTTATTAAAGAAAATCGAATCTTGTTAAGTTGCATAAATATTTTGTTCGAGTTTTTTTTATATTTTTCTTTTTTGTCTAAATTCGAACAAATACAGCGTTTTCTTGTCTACATTTCGGAAGAGACGAACTTTCCCTTTAGTAAATATAAACTTTTCTTCTAAATAATCCATGAACGAAATAAAAAAAAGCTTCCTTTTTTAGCGGAAGGAAATAAAACTAACATGCCGAAATAATAAAAAAAGTCTTAACTAAAAAGAAAATTTTCCTAAACTAAAACTTTATACCGCTTGTCAAAACTTTTTTTCCCCTTATCCCTACAGATAAATTTATTTTTTGAGCCAAACAGGAATAACAAATTTTCCAATGTAAATTCTGCAACTGGAAACTTTTTTTTAATCTTACTTAAAATACTAAGGACGTATTTACAATTTCATGCCGGATGAGGAAAAGGAAAAACTTAATCTAAATAAGCTGGCTGAAACGTTTTTTTGAAGAAAAACTTATTTATTTAGTGAAATTACACTTTCAACTACAAGCAAATTATTTGTCAAACAGAAACAAAACTGCGATTCGATTAATATTTACACAATTTAGTAAATATGACATTTGTATGTGTCTTTCATTAGCTTGACTTACTTCGTATTTGTATAGATGAAATTTAGTAATTAATATTTCATTCCTTGTGCTTTAAAGCTCTGAAATTTAGCAGAATTTGATGTTTCTTGTGAGAAAACATTTAATATTTTTGAAATTTGATTAATATTTTATTGATTATTTTTCATTCAATTTTGAATTCATATCAGTTAAATGTGGCAGTAAATTTGATAAAAATTTATCAAAATATTATGGCCATATTCAACAATTGGGAATTATATTAGAAAGTAATAGTAATGGATTTATACTTATGTCAGGATTTTGTGTTATCACAATATCCGACCTTGGGCTGGCCGGATAACCAAAAAGCCGGATAGACCAGAGTTCTATGAATGCATTTCATTGACCACCAATGCCAGAGTTGAGTTGAGTTGAATTTGTTGTTTTTTGGCACGAAAGCCATTTTTGGCTAAGCTGCGTCACATTCTCGAGTTTAAAATATTTGTATCTAATTATAATAAAATCAAGATATGAAATGATGACAAAATCCAAATGTCTAAAAGTTTAAATCTATGAGTCATGGAAAAGAGTAACTATGATGTAAAGTATGATACTGTGCTAAAAAGTGCGGTTAATGTTTATATATGATGATAAAACCGATATTTTTTTAAAAAAAACTAACAAGATCAACATACGGGGATTTGGACAACAACTCGCCCAATTCACGGTGAGACCCCTGAAAACACGCAAAACGCTGGCTAAAAAATCGTGGACACTCTTCAAGAATGTGTAGGACAGACATAAAATAGAGCCCTCTTATGCCCCTGTGCCTATAACACTAAGTTATCTAACCAGTTGGATGGGCACAAGATGGGAGAAAGAGAAAAAAAGAGGAAACATTTATTAAAGGAAAAAAAGAGACGATACGGCATTCAGGGATTTCCAGAGAGAATGCCATCGGTGTCAAATCTCACACGAATCTGTTCAATTTTTTCTGAAGTTATAACTGGACAGAGGGGGACAAGAATACTGAAACAAATGGTGATTATGGGTTGAACTTACAGGGGAATTAGATTACACATCTGAAAAGGGGGGGGATTGACAAATTAAATTTTGAACATATGTATGGCAAATAAAAAGAATCACTATAGAGTCAGAAATACGTAGCGTCCATCTGGGCCCTGTGGTCTTGATTTCCATCATGAGATCTGCACTTTTGAGGGACTTTTTAAGTTATATTTTTTGTTGATTTTCACAAGGGGAATTTTGTGTAAGAGATACATTGGGCTGTTACACAATGAGAAAAATGCTGCTGGATCCCCCATCAACAAATGTCGGTGGGTGAAACGAGTGTTCCCAATCCCCAACCTGGTTAGAATTACGTCCAGTTTTCTGCTTGATTAAGTCCAATTGTCCAGATATCTATTGTGGGCTTAAATGTATGGTGCTTATTATAGATTTGTGTGTACCATTCAGTTTGCCATTTAGAATGAAAAGTGGGACATATATTTCTTGTAATCACAAAGAGGAATCTGGGTTGCCAAGAAAGTAGTCGCCAGTTTAGTCGCCACATCAGCCTCTTCATTTCCTGGAATTCCCACATGTGCGGGGACCCAGCATAAGATAATTTGAAAGCAATTCCAGTTAAGTTTGTCACACTGGTTTAAAATTTCGAAACTCGAAGGATGGCTGCGAACATGTAAAGATGGTAGGGATTCCAAGACACTCAGTGAATCAGTGCATATTATATAGCTATCTGCAGAAGAATCGGAAATAATTGACAAAGCTTTTGAAATAGTTGTTAACTCTGCTGTAAAAAGGGAACAACACGGATTGATTCATCAATTCCAGAAGACAAAGTTTTTATCCAAAACTAGCTTCAATAAAACCGTTTTGTTATTTCTCATTCAATATCAATTCCTCCATTTATATCAATTTGAAAGCAGTCGCGGCTGTTGGTGAATCAAAGAAGCAGTTACTGATAATGTTTCGAATTAAAATAGAAAGCTATATATAGCTTTATATATGTCCATATACTACAATGAATGTGTCAAGAATTTATTGGAGAAAAAGTAAGTTTAACAATTCAAACCGTTTACATTTTTAACACTTTCGCAATGCCCAACGAATGCAGGACACATAAACAAAACATTAACTTAAGTCTTAAACCTAGTTTTTTAAGAAAATTGGCTCAAACTTATTTTATTTTTCACTGATAAATGATTACTCAGATATCAAAATGTAACAATAAGATAAAAGTTCAAAAGTCACAGTTTTCAGATTTTGAAAAAGATTACTTAATAGACGTCTCGCCTTCCTTATTTAATTAAGATGAAAGAAAATTCGGTCGAATAGTAGGGATACCGGATAATCAAGAGCCGGGTATTTAGGAGTGTACTGTACTTTGTTTGCCTAATGTCAAGAGAAGATTTTTGATAAAAAAAATTATTTTCTACATTCTGGCACACAAATAAAAGCAGGCATTTAAATTTTTATTGTTAACTCACTGACGTTGAATCAATTATTGACCTTCAGTTATGTACCGCATATTCACGATCATGATACCAGCAGTTGGATAACTAAGATAACAGGAAAATCTCGGGTCTAATGTGTTGAAGTGACTTTTTCTTATCCGAATTACTTCGGAATTCGCCATTTTGAAGGGAGAAATGTTCGCAAAGATTTCTCGGGTTTGACGCTAGGTGGGCAGAAGCGGCGGCAGGAATTTGCGACGGGGAGGCAAGACAAATCCGACAGGGGGGCAAGCACAATATCACTCATTTGACTTCAAAATAACTCAAAATAGTTAATTTTACATTTAATTAAAGAAAATCAAGTATTATTTGGATTCTTTCTTTTATTCAGATACTGACCCTTCCTTACCTTTTAAATTGTACATTTGTAAAAAAAAAATGTTGTTATGCGATATGATGCGATATCTCATTCACTTGTCGAATATATTGAAAAAATAAGTGTTAATTATAAGTTAAATGAACGATTATTTAATAAAATGTCGAAAATCTGCAGACTTCTTGAACACTCGTCGCATTGAGTTTATAGTCGATTGATCGAAAATTGTCAATAAATTAGGTTATCACCTTGGTCGGTTATATAGGCAAAAGTAGTGCAAATTATAAGCTGAATAAACGACATTTGAATCAGATATCTGAAAATCTGCTTAACATATGTCTTCGACTTCCATTATTTTCACTTTTTAGGTCTATCAAAAATTGTCTATGAAACTACGGCATATTATTGATCTACCACTCTATTGAATATTTTGCCAAATATAGTCTAAACAATTTAATCATTACTTGGATATTTCGATTGTTTACAATATATTAATGTCAAGGGGGTCTTTAAATTAGCATATTCGATAATGCGCAGCTCTCTACAATCATCCTGAAATGGTGAATATTTTTGCCTATGAAACTCTAAATATATCGCCAACGAAGGCAAGAGGCTGCCGACAGGGGAGCAATCGCCCCCCAAGCCCCCCTGCTATCGCCACCTCTGTAGAGGGTTAAGAAAATTAATTTATTTTGCATATTGTTATATGATCCATTTTCATTTTCTCCCCACACAATACCAATGCTAAATATAACCGAAAATTCTTGAGAATAGTATATTTTTTTCATTCATTAAATATAATTTAAACTGCTTCGGTCAACAGATAGGTTCTTTGTTCTTCAAAATAAAAAGGAGTAAGCAATTAAACAGAAATAAATAATATTTCATTTTTTTTAAATCATGAAATATGGGCATTTCTCGGTATAAATCACCATATGTATCAATTGAGTTCTATTTCCCCTCACGCATTGCCGAGATAATTTGTTTAAGTCTTAATGAAACTTTTCACGTGATTCCCTTTCGTCGTCATTCAACAAAAGTTACGGTTGCCGGTATTAAATTCTAATGTCTGAGCGATTTTCATTTTACCCAAGTTTCGCCAGTGCGGCAATTTATTACAGCTGGAGTAAAATTCCAAACTCTCTGCAGCAGACCTCTCTGGATTCTCCACTCTAATGAAGTCAGCCAGCGTCAAGCGGGCGTAAACAGAAAATTCTTGATGACATGCAAAGAGGTAAATCGCGTGTCCTGCCCTAACGACCTTTCTTCGGGCGGCCGCCATCTTGAATGTACAATGAGAGCAGCAGCTAGCAGCAGCAGCATTTCCAGCGGGCAAACGAGCCGCAAAGCGGGTTTCCTCACAAAATGCTCTCTTAAAATTGGAGGAAGAAAGATGTGAACCGGAATAATACGATGCGCCTCCTCGAAGATTTTGTGAACTTGATGAGATTTTAATGCCCAAAGATTCGATGCAACTTCTTTCTTGGAACTGGTGGAAATGAAGTTGCCGCTCTCTCTCAGAGACAAAAGGCGGCTATTAAAAACTGCATACATTCGATTCTGGGGGATAAGCCTTCAGGAATAAGAAAGAAGAGGGCTTCAGAAAACTAAACTACTTTAATTTCTTTCAGCACCAGAGTGGTAAATTTCTGCCGCATTTAACTATTTCCGAAGCCTGTGTGTGCCCTTTTTATTTTCCCCTTCCAGCAGATTAACTACGTGAATAAAATTCGAGCGAGAAAGCTTAATTTACTGAAGCGAGATCGTTTTTTTTCTTCTTTCCAACTTCTAATTAACTGTAACGAAAGAGGATTTACCATTTTTACTTGTTTAATTTAGTAGTGAACATTTGATGTCGCTTCTGTAATTAATTTTTTTAAAACAAATAATTAAAATATTGTTACAAATAGTTAAATTTAAATCGGTAAACTTTTCATGTTAAATGTATTTTTATAAAATATGTTTCAAAATATTTAAAGGATTAAAATTTAAGATGAAAGTACATTAATACCTATTGGTAATGGAACAAGCAAGAACAACTGACTTGGGGTAATGATAATATTGAAGATTAATTCTTTAGATTTTAAATATTCCTAATCGGTTGTACAGAAGAAGAGTTATGTATAAAGAACTATATGGTGCTGCTTAGTATAAATGAATAAAATCGTTGATGCATTTTGAAAGTAAATTTTTCAAGCGCCTGGGACTACCATTTAACAAAGAACTAGAATTATAATAACTATAGCAGATGAAAAGTTTCATTTTAATAAGTTGTTGCAATTTTGAACCATCCCTTTTCGAAGCACAAGAATTTAGACACGGATATATAATTAACTGCTTTGTTTATTCATAATACTAAAATTATAATTAAAATTTGGTATTCATATGTAGTATCAAAACGGTATATAAAATCTGCAAATCAGATGTTTAAACTATACACTACATTTCAGTTATCCGAGTAATTATGTTTTTAAGTTATGTTTTTATGCATTCTCACCGAAGGTATACTCTTGGACAAATGTGGCTCAGAGGTCGACAAAAATAAACCTACTCTTTAGATGTTAGATTTGTAACGAAATTTCATTTATCTAAGCTGATGCGTTTTTGAGTTGTCATATTTATATGCATCAGAATGCAGAAACCAAGAGACGGGCAATTCCTTAATGGATTTGATTCAAAATTTGATAAATATTTACATTTTAGATCCTAAATATGTGAACTGAATCTTATTTATATAGATACTTACGTTTTGAAATTATTCCTAACAACCAGACTGTATCCTGGATAATATATTCTCTTGTATATCAATACGCATCAATTCAGATAAATAAAATTTTGTTACAAATTTAGCATCTTAAGTGTAGATTTTTTGTCGATTTTTAAAACAAATTTGTCCAAGAGTTGACCTTCTATGAGAATTAAAACCCTTTTAAAGGAAAAATCAGACAGGCATATTATGAGGAGATTTTATTCCATATATAACAGAAATATTTAAAAATGGTGTAAAGATCTCCTACAAACTTTCATCAAAGCGTTTTTGACTTATTGTGTTCGCATAGATAAACAGGCATAATGCCAAAAACTTGTTTTTGAGCTCTGGAAAAGCCTAAAATCTGGAGATATATCAACATTTCGAATCCGAATTTTTTTGGGCGTGCTAAACAAATTTTTTTTTCTGTGTTTGATTGACTTTTGACTGAAATTTTTATATTTACTTTTTTTCGATGTTTCAAAGCTTCATATAAGAAAAAAAAATCTCATTAATGTTCGTATGTCAACCAATGGATCAAACTTTCATCAAAGCGTTTTGGACTTATTGTGTTCGCATAGATAAACAGGTATAATACCAAAAACGTGTTTTTGAACTCTGGAAAAGCCTAAAATCTCAAGATATATCAACATTTCGCATTCAATTTTTTTTTTGAAAAAAAAATTGTTAAAAATTTGCGAGCTAAAAAAATTTCTTTTTTTTTCTTCTGTGTTTGACTGAATTAGGACTGAAGTTTTTATTTTACTTTTTTTTCGATGCTTCAAAGTTTCATATACGAAAAAAAATACAATAGTCTATAGTCTTATTAATGTTTGTGTGCCAACCAATGGATATAACTACAATAAAAAACTAAATTATTCCCAGCTAACATCAACTCTCCAGTCCCCTTCCGTCCAAGGGTTTTATGCAAAGCATTAAATATCGCCTCTCTGAAGAGCTTCCTCGGACAAATCCTCGAGTCCCGGGAAAACAACATTATTCAGCAGGGAAGGGCGAAATTGACCAATGCATGCCTTGGCAATCCTATCAGAAAATCAGTCCGAAATAAGAAATGGTTCGCATCGTTCGTCTTCTTCCTCGCCTGCTATAAATAATTGATGGGTCGACGCACCTGTTCAACCCCCTCGGTGTGGCGCTGCCGTCACGCGATCGATCGACTGTCAATCAGATAACTTCTGAGGTGGGCACTGTTGCCATCTTCGAATAATGGAATCGATAATTACCGTCTCTCCAAACGGGCTAATGGGACGGACTGGTTGGAGATAAGTTAGTATTCTGCTGGTTAATTCATCCGCGCAATATATTGATTCAAAGTGGCAACACAAATAAAAGTAAGAGATAAGTGGACTGATGGGGGACGAAAGCCAAACGATTTATTATCCATCTTAATTTGTGTTCTCTGTTAAGAAATTACATGAATAAATTTAGCCTGCATTAAACACGTAAAACAAGAATATAAATCTTATATTGGTATTTTAATATGGAACTAAAAAATTTATATAACTCCACTTTTTCTAAGATTAATGACTCATTTTGGAAGAAATGTTTATAGCAATTAAAGCCTACATTTCTATGAGTAATGGAATTATGAGGAATACAATTAAACTTGCCCTCAATCACCATATTTTCATAACACACCACGAAAGTATATTCGGCTACGAAGAATCGGAGGTGGAAAGGAATTTCAGATAGATTTTTATAGGAAGACTACCTGCCGGCGACCTGGCATAGAGGTAGGGCGTCTTCTTCGTGATCTGGGCGTTCCAGGTTTGAGTCCCGGTTAGAGCATGGTTGTTTTTCTGTGTTCTATCTGTGAGACGTGTGAATATGTCCCTTTATAAAAAGTGACTGAGTAAGCGAATGTGATGTGTGTGTAGTTAAAGTCATACTCTTGGCATTAGTTGGCATTACTTCAAACAAGAAACGTCTATTTCGGCTTAAATCCGTTGATGCCTCAACGTGCTTGTCCATTGTAAATACCCTTAGTAACAACAAAAGCAGGAAGACTGTCTATTGTAATATTTCTACTGAGAATAATTCGGAAAAATTTCTTCAATCGTGGTCTATAAAACCCCAAAATTACACTTCGTTCTTTAATATTTTATATATGTTACAGAATTACTCGTTACTAAATTCTACTTATAACATTTAATTACAAATGAAATAATAACCATTATATCAAAGAGCATCATCTCTTCATCATTTAAAGTGGTTTTAAACTATCAAATTAAAATCGCTCCATCCAATTTAGTTTCCTAAGAAAATAAAATCTGGGTTACATAATTCACTAAAAACACAGAATAGTAAGTCTTTTCATACTTCAACTGCTTTCTTGAAATGCACCCAAGTAAAATAAACCGAAACTTTTCTCATCTCAAAAATTTTCTGAGAATTGATATTAGAATTCAATTTAACAAACTACTGAATGAATCATAATTTATCTCTGACAATAAAAGCGATGACAGTCAGTGAATTTATTTCACCAATTGTATTTCTTGCCAAGAATCCAAATATTTATAGAAGATAATTTCAGTATCTTCGGTAAAAAAAGAAGAAATATAAGAGGATTCTGAACAATATATAAAAGTTCCAGTGATTAGTTACGTTGGGAAAAGAAGAAGACAAACTCAACTGCCCACAAAAGGAAGAACTAACGCTGAGTGGCTGAAAAAAAAAGCTACATATTTCAAACGCTCCAATGGATGGCATCCACTAAAATGTGCTGAATCGTCGGTTTTGGCGGGAAAAGCAATAAAACCAAAGCCAGCAGCAGACATGTCAAGAAGTAATAAGATACTTTCTGCTTCTTGACAGCTAGTAATTAGGAAGATTGGGGAAAAGGAATTTTTGCTTTCGCGTCTTCCCTCGCAGGGGAATGATTGAGGGAAACAAACAGAAATGTGAGGAATTCTAGCAAGAATAATTTGAATTCTTCGAGGTTATTAACGTTTATGGTGGTAAATAAATCGGTACAAAAGATGGCGTAATTCACTCAAGTGACAAAACTATTAGCTTTCAATGGCCGCACAATGAAGAAGAAACAATTTATGGGCTGAAAATATCAGATCTGGGAAGAGAAAATGAGAAAGCAGATTTGGATTTAGTTGGAATATACAGCTCGGGTCTTATTTAACATCAAATTAAGTTCTATTTTAAATGATAATTTTTTCTAAATAAATACGTGATTTTTAATGTTAATACTAATTTTAGTTTGAATAATATCAAGTATTAAATCAATATCAAGCATTAAATTACCCCTATCTTGGAATTCCTAACGGTCATTTAAGATATTTTTTTTATTTAATTGACAAGAAAGACAGGTAAAATATACAGGGTGTTCATTAATTTTTGTCGGGATTTCCCTACCTCATAACTCTCGAATAAAAAATATTATGCAAAATCCGATTACATATTCGTAAATTACAACTCAAAGAATTTTATTAATGATATTAAAGTGTAAAGCTTGCACAATTTGCACTTTGTAGGCATTCAGCTGCAGACGATTATGTATTCGTAAATTACAGCTCAAAAATTTGTATTAATGACACTAAAGAGCAAAGCTTTCACAATTTGCACTTTTTAGGCTTTCAGCTGAAGGCGATTATGTATTCGTAAATTACAGTTAAAAGAATTTTATTAATGATTTTAAAGTGTAAAGATTGCACAATTTGCACATTGTAGGCATACGGCTGAAGGTGATTATGTATTCGTAAATCACAGCTGAAAGAATTTTATTAATGATTTTAAAGTGTAAAGCTCTGCACAATTTGTACTTTGTAGGCATTCAGCTGAAGGCGATTATGTATTCGTAAATTACAGTTCAAAGAATTTTATTAATGGTATTAAATTGTAAGGCTTGCACAATTCACACTTTATAGGCAATCAGCTGAAGGCGATTATGTATTCGTAAATCACAGCTCAAAGAATTTTATAAATGATATTAAAGTGTAAAGCCCTGTACTATTTGCACGTTGTAGGCATTCAGCTGAAGGCGATTATGTATTCGTAAATTACAGCTCAAAAATTTTTATCAATGGTATTAAAGTGTAAAGCTCTGCACAATTTGCACTTTGTAGGCATTTAGCTGAAGGCCATTTTGCATTCGTAAATTATCGTTCAAAGAATTTTATTAAATATATTAAAGTGCAAAACTTGTACAATTTGCACTTTGTAGACATTCAGCTAAAGACCATTATGTATTCGTAAATTATCGTGCAAAGAATTTTATTAAATATATTAAAGTGCAAAGCTTGCACAATTTGCATTGTGTAGGCATCCAGATGAAGGCGGTTATGGAGAACGTTCCATATCGTCGTATGCGGCAAATGTAACAACACAACTGATGGTCTCGTTGATTTTCGTGGACTGCGAGTAAATGTTTCTTGGCTGAGATCAACATTTTCCTACAAAGTGCTCGAAATTCCCGCTCCCTTTCGGTGTAGAACGCAACCAGTTTCCTGAAATTTTGTTAACCTGATAGAATTATTCGAAGGAGGATCTTTCTTGTACGTGGTCCTGAAGCGACGTTGAGTAGTTATGACTCATTTAGTTTCGAAAAAACCACAATACAAACATTGTTTTTTTTTGCACGGTCGCCATTTTTATTCATGACGTCATAATTACCCAGACTGCAAATGCGCTAATATCGCATTGTAGCCACGTAAAATTCTTTCAATTGTAATTTACGAATACGTAATCGGTTTTTGCTTAATATTTTTTATTCAAAAATTATGAGGTACGGAAATTTCGACAATAATTAATGAACATCCTGCATATTGTTTTTAAATTGCAAGAAAAATATATAAATAGCTAGTATTTAGTTATTTCAATTGGTGGAGGAGGGGTGTCTTTTCTTATTAGAAGGTATCTATCTACAGCTAAAATCAAAGTATGAAATGAAATAAAATTTTATATATAGGATGCTTTGCTAGGATAATTAATTTTATAATAAAAAAGAAAGAAAATCGCCGATACAAGAGATTCTGGCACTTTTAGAATGACGGTGGATCAATAGTTTCGATGAAACACGGAAAATGGTTGATCTAAAATTTCATTATTATTAGTGGAACAATAAAAAAATAAACGAATAGAAATAAAAGATGTGGTCAATACAATATTCATTATGTGCAACTAATTCAGTATGCTGAGTTTTCTTGAATTCAAACCATTGTATCGGTGACTTTCTGAATTAAAAAAAAAGAGAAAATAGGAATGGAAAAAATTGTCCTATCTCATCAAGTCTTTCTCAATCTGCATAAGAAATTTGATTTCCTTTCTTTTATCAGCTTATGAACGAAAAAACGAGTTATTTCATTCAAATCAGAGGACTAATTTCTTTCATTAGATGCCAACAAATAGAAAATACATTTTAACCTTTATAATATAATAGAGTTTTATTTTGCTGGAAATCTGTCGATGAGGAAGGGACTTGCAATTCAATAACGATCACCTATTGTTTTATTCATAAAATAGCAAAGGCTCATTAGAAATGTACTCTAGTGCATTGAAGAAATCAATGCACGCAAGCAGCAAATAGTCCATTAAATAATAATACAGTACAATAACGATCAGATTGCATTTAAAGAGTTCCCAAAATGATCCAATTTTACAGAAAAAAATTCATTCATTTGCTCTGCATCCCTTCGAGTTCATATAAGTTCCCTGACATTTTAGAAAATTTAACAGATATTGAGTATTTACAGAGATATCACCATAATTCATGTATTTTTGAGATCCCTCAGCTTTAATGGCAATTTGAGCCTCAAGGTATCCGTTTATTATCCTCTAAAATATCTTCCTTACTATGAAGCTAACTACATAAGGGAAGCAACATTATACAAGCATAACAATATGACTACGTAGCAATTATAAGATAGATAATATCATATTTAACATGTTTTGAAACAATACAAATATGATCAAAGATTGATTTCTTTTACTAATTATATTGATATAGCTATAAAAATAATTAAATAATTAGATGCTTATCAACTTTTTTTTTCTTAAAATGGGTCTAGATCTTTGGTGATATACGTAATTTATTTTAAAGTCAATTAATCATCACTATTTTATTACTCTCGTAATTTAAACGAGGGTTCTAGATAATCAAAAATAAACAGATTTATAAATTCATTAATAGTTTGTGCATTTTTAATTCACGGATTTACTGACCGATTTCGTCGATATATATATTCTATTTTATTTTAATACATTTTTATAAGAAATAAATAATAAATATATAAACATTTGATATTTTTATATAAGTTATTATTGTTATTTATAATGTATTATTCTTATATTTTTGATAGTTTTCTCTTCATTTTCATAAAAAATATTTAAAATGTTCGAATATTTTAATGGTCCTAAAAACAAATCGTTTAACAAAACGAAAAATATTGTTTACTTATTCAGTCAACATTACTAAAAATATTCTAATTCTATAACAACATGAAAGAATATAAATGAAATAATATAAAAATTGTTAAATATGAAAGGTAATTTAAAATAAATAGAGAAAGAAAGCACCAACTTTTTAATGAAAAATCTATTTACAACTTTCATTTATTCCTCCCCAAAGAATTAAAACAATCGAAAAACTTTTTTAACTAAAGATGTTAAAGTTTTTAACTTTCTCTAAAAAAGCTAATTTTATCATAAATCAGAACTTAATTTTAAGACAATGCACATGGATAAAATATTAAGCTAATGAAAGTATACTTTTTCAAAAGTTGTTTCTTACGTTTATTTGAAAACTTTTGATGTTAAAAAGTCAAAACAAATAGGAAATATGTATCATATAGCACAAATAAAGATCAGAGCCATAATGCAATTGTAACAATCTTTTGATGTAGTTCATTTCATTTAAAGTAAGAGTTTTATTCTGAAAAAAGTTTTAGAAATCATAAAAGAATCTGTTTGATGCCTTCAATGATTATGAATATCAAATTAATCGAACATTTAATAAAAGTATTTTTAACTCGGAAAGACAAACAGTGAATCTTCAAAAAGTCTTGAAATAAAAAAATGAAGATTAAACGTTAATCAAAATATAAAAGTAACAATGCAATAATCTAAATTAATTTTTAAGAATCCTGTTTGCTTACGGAAAAAAAAACTATAACAAAATCCATCAAAACAAATACTTAAACTCCATAAGAGAGAATAAATACAAAAATTTTAAACGAAAACTTTCATTTTGAGTATTGTCCTAGAAGAACAAAGAAAATGTTAACACTAATTAATATTCATAAGACATTCTGAAAAATGTTCTTGAAAAATCATTTTTTAAATCATTTATAAAAGTTTCGATTGCCGGTATACTCTTTACGCGGTCATTAACAAAACCTCTTCAGAAAACGAAAAGAATTAAAAAGAAGAATAAAATAATAAAAAAAGAGTAGAAAAAGAAAAAAAAAAGAATTTTCTTGAAGAATACAAAGACAGTCTCATTAGCGCGATGCTGCTAATAGATCGCTTAAAATCGAATGAAGAACGTTGATATTCGCGACACGCTTCAAACAGCTCTTAAGCTAATGGGCGAACTTAAATGAGATGATTTCTAAGTAGAAAATTTCTACTTTTTTTCTTCTTCTTCTTTTTTTCTTTTTCTCACAAACTATCTCATCGTGTCATTTCGGAAGATCATTTGATTTTTTTATTGAGTGAAAGAAAAAACAACAAAAGAAGAAAAAAAGAAAAGAATTCGAAAGGACACTTCTGTTTAACAGTTTTCTTCTTTGAGCTATGTACGTTCTATAAGAAAAAAAAAATGTCACAGGAAAAAAAATAATCCAAATATCTTCTTTAGGGAAGGTGATAGTGCTATTTTTTAATTCTTTGTTATTCTTTTAAATCATTAACAAAATAAATACATTTAGTTTTTGTCAGGAGTAAATTTTTTCACAAATCAGGGAAAACAAAAGAGTTTAAAAAAAAAAATCCTTTTAAATGAAAAAGTAAAGTATAAATGAATAAAAACATTCTAAGGAAAAACTACATAGAACCCTTGAGCAATGTTTGAGCCAATTGAGAATTTTATTTTATCACGATGAAGAAGAAAAAATTTAGTGAGACGTGTTGTTAAAACAAATTGCTCTGAGGTGTAATTTACGTTAAGAAGATGTCAGCTTTAAACAAGAATGATTTCAAATAGGAAATCATCCGGATTCCCAGGCGGAAATTTACGAATCTGAGTCCTGCATTAATTAGATGGGAAGATGTTGTTAAAGAAATGACCAAAGGCATTGGATGCTGCCTTAAAATAGTTTTCATGTTCCGTGAAAAATAAAAAAAATATCAAGAAAAAAGCAGATTTTTTAAAAAAGAAAATAAATGCTATGCCTTATTAGGGATGCTCCAATTAATCGAAATTTAAACGATCGTGATATGTAATCATTTTGTGCATAATGATTAATCAAAATTTGAAACAAGAGATAGAAATGGGAAGAACATGAAGATTAATGAATAATTATGGTAACTACACCAATGAGCTTAAAGTATTAGTATGTTTTTTTGCCCAAAAGTATTTATAAACAGAATAGTTTCTTCAACCAGAATTTAAAACACATTTCGCAAAATTCTTTTTTGTTGTTGCTACACTTCCCCAAGAACAGAACAGTTATATCCAGCTATGCTACCTTTAGAATTGTACTCAGTTGTTTAACACTAACAATGGATTGTGAATAAGATACTGCCTGGGGAAGCCCAGACAAATAAGAAGGTAATCGGGTGAAGCCCCCTTCCATAAGATACTTAGGGCAGACTTCAAAGCATTTAAAACCCTCAGAGTATTTCATAGTTCTAAGGATCTCACTAAGAAATTGAATAGCAGTAGCCTGAAAACACTTACTACAATCAAGTGTCATAGAATTCCCTAGTAAGACTACACTTATACTAGTGATATGATGGTGATACTAGGGTTTGACAGTTTTTCAAACTTGGTTTTTTAAAGTACATTTGTCACATTTGAAAACAGGTTTTTAAATTAAGAGAACCGGTTCTAAGAATTCATATTATTAAATATGCAAAAATTAATTTTAAACTTATTTGATTTGCTATTCATTCTATGCATATTTTTCACAATATTCCTAAATTTTAAAGTGGCAACCAATTCTGATGAGGAGAAAATATAAAAACCTGAAGAAAAACTTACAAATACAAAGGCACTGAGAGTTAAAGTTGAATTATTTGAAGCAACGAATAAAGAAACCTAAAATTTAGATTTATTATTTGATGTCATGAAAAACTACAGAACCACAACTGGTAGTTAGTGAACGGCTATTTTCAATTTTGAGCAATATTGTGTCCAAAATGAGAACAAGATTTAGCCACCATTCAGTGGATATTTTGTTTTTGTTTTTAAATCCTATTTTCCAAGGAAAAATTAAAATTAGTGAAAATATAACAAATATTATTTGAAATTTTCGTTTGAGTTCTCATTATTTTCGGAAAAACTTATATGAAATCCTTTATTTTTTTCGATATTTTTTCTTTGATTCTGTTTTTGATATTGATTTTATTTTTTGTTATTTTATATAAATTAAATTAAATATTTTTCATATTCTATTTTATTTTTGACAAAAATTCGAAACACGACTAAAACTGGTTTTTTTTTGAAATTTAAAAACCAGTTTTTTAAAAAGTTGGGTTTCATATAAACCCTAGGTGATATAGACCAAGCGTTTTATTTTGGCTTTTAATTCTATACAAAAATGAAGGTAGAAATTTCAATAAGTATCGTGCAATACTTATTGACGGTTTGAAGAGGTCCAATACTGAACAATGAATTGGCAAAAAGATCCTGCCTGAATACTGCTCAAATAAAAAAATAGTGGGAGTCAGATGAAATCTCTTCTGAAGAACACTTGAGGTGGACTTCAAAGCTCTTTGACCCTCAGAGTATTTCATAGTTCCAAGGTGCCTACTGAGAAAGTGATTGAGAGCAGTCTGAACCTGCTTATTACAATCGAGAGTCAGAGAGCCCCCTGAACTTTCATTCCTATTCTCTTGACATTCTGGTGAGACAATCAAGTAGTCTTATTTTGGCTTTCAGCTTACGATAAAATGTCCATGTTGGCAAGAGTTTTAGTAGGCACAGAGGCATTAAAAGCTTCTAGATTAACCAGAGTGTCTGCAATCTTATTAACTTCGATGATACATGCGAAAGTGTCCATTGTAGTTGGATTTGATGAGACAAGATGTTTTTGAGCAGATTCTCTCCCACATTATCCTTCACAATATTACCCTATCACATTATTCCCTAACATTTGATTATTTGATTCAATGCTTCTTACAGATATGTAACAGAGCTGTAAAGTGTAATTAGAAACTAGCCGATTACCTGCAAAATAAATAACAAGTTATTACTTTACTAATCACACTTCAAGGACAGCAGACCTCAAGGGTATATTTAATCTTAGTTAAATCGCTTATTTTTAATTTCAAATTGTGATTTTCCATCCAGTTGTCAGAAATTACAGCCTTATTATTTTACTTGCCTTATATAAGTTTAATTCCTTCTGTATACATTTTAAAGGAGACGAATATCATAGAATTATAACGCTGTAAAAACCGAAAAGATCCAATTCATTTACTTCCAAATTATGTGAAATTCCAATTCTTCATTATTCGTTTTCTAAACTACACAGATATTTCATAGAATTCTTCTTCTTTAACTTTCAAAAATATAAAAAATTCACGCCAATAAATATGTTATGAACCAATAAGAATGGTTTGAACAATGTAATCCTTTGTTGGAATTTTGGTAAAATTTTTTTTTAATTACTAAAATTCAAATAGATTGCAAATAAATTCAATTAATTACTGTTAAGTTCGTATAGTTAAAAATGGAAGTTTTGAAATTTAACATAATAAAATTATTTTTTATGACAATATTTTCAGTTGTCCTTACTGAAAAACTATAAATTTCATTTTAATTTTTGATTAATTAAAATTAAAAAAAATTGCTCCAAAATGCATATTTCCACCCTCCAAGTAAAAAATTTAAAATTGTAAAATAAACCATCCTATTGGTAAATGACTAACACACAATTTTTTTTTAAATTAATAAAAAAATGTTTTAAAACTTTATTAGAAGTAGTGAAATTTATACTGATTCATTATATTCTCATTTCATGGTCCTATTAAACTTATTAATAATTTTTTCTTTTGGCATTTTTTTAGAGTTTTGTATTTCACATTGCTTTATTTTTCTATTAGTGGATCACCGATTTTTTAGTCCTATTTTAGAAATTAACTTTGCTTAGATTGACTTGAGTCTTGCTGACCATTATGTATAGAGAAAATTCCTAAGTAAGAAAGAAATAAGATTAGTGAGAGAGAATTGCCCGATGGAGGTCGAGACAAATTAAAAAAAAACCTTTAATCAGATTTTGATATAATTTGATCCTTTCTAAAAGGGCAAATTATCAAGTAGCATTATATTTATAGAAATTATGTTATTCTTTTAAAAATAGTCACTTTAAAAATAAAAAGATTCTTTAACATCTCATTGAAATATTAAATCATTCATATAATTCTTGAAAGATCCTTACTTATATTGCACTTATTTAAAGAAAATATATGGCAGTAATAGAATATTAACTCGAAAATATCATTTCTAAAAGGACACATTCTTAAATAGCATTATATTTATAGAAATTATGGTATTCTTTTAAAAATCATCACTTTAAAAATAAAAAAAATACTATAACATCTCATGGAAATATTAAATAACTCATATAATTCTCGAAAGATTCTTATTCGTACTTAGTTAAAGAAAGTGTATGGCAGTAACATAATATTAACACGAAAATATTATTTCTAAAAGGTCACATTCTCAAACAGAATTGTATTTATAGATACTATGATATTCTTTTAAAAAAAGGCAATTAAATATAAAAAAGATACTATGATATTTCATTGAAAATTTTATAAATTATTGAAAGACCTTCACTTATATTGTACTTAGTTAAAGAATATTAATGTTTGGCAACAAATGGTTATGTAATAGTTAACAAAAGTGTGCATTCAGTTTTAGCGACATCCTGCACCGAAACTAGATTCCTTACCTCCAACACAAAATATATTCCATTTCGCGCAAAAGATTTTAAAGCCATAAACTTAAGATATTTCTTAACGTGTCTAATAATCACCGGCATGCGATAATGGTTTAGAAAGTTTATTGGGCCCTGAATATCCCATTAACCAGAATTTAAGGTCCAGATGCTCCTTAGGAGTGGTCCAGTCTCGTATCGGACCCTCTCATTTTAAAAGCAAAAGCTGCAGACCTGCCTACCACCATCAATTATGCACGTTAACACAACTCATGAGACTGCTCCATTAATTAGAAAGCGTAGGGGGGGGAGAAGGGTCGGCGGAGACTTTCTACGGGGAGGGGTGGGGAAGAAGCGAAGAAATTATTTCTGGCGTCGTGGAGGCATTAACGAGAATTGATGAGGTCCCCGGAAATTGAAAAGTGGAACTTTTCTTTTGGCTCCAGGGAGAAAAGGAGAGATTTATGCGCTCATTCTGGCAGAAACGCAAATTTCGTTCCCCCAAAGAGAAAGAGGGGTGGGCGAAGATGAAATTTTTAACAGCATCGCCCCCTCCCCCACTCTCTCGCTCACTCATTCGTCTGGACAGGCAGAGGCTCTGTTTGTAACGAAATTTGCGTTAGATCGCAAAGAAATTGCATTCCCCGTAGCTGATCCGGCGCGAGTCACAATAGAGACGTTCTTTTTCGGCCCTGGGATAAAAATTTTGGGGCGGAAAAGTGTTTGTGCTTCCGCATCAAAGTGGTAAAAGACGACGATGGCGGAAGACGGGGGGCTAATTTATTTCCAGGAAAAGTTTAAGAGACATCACAAAACTGGCGCTTTTTTTCCCTTCCAACCGATGATTTAACATAACTTTGGGAGTCCTTCCTGCAATTCTCCAGCGTTTCATAAGGAGAACTTTCAAAATATTTGAAACAAATTTTGACAAAAGTTAATTTAATATCCGAGTGTGGAAAATTACGCAACCCAAAAGTAGAATACTTGGAGTCATAATTTCATGACAATAGGGTGTCTGTTGTTAACTTTTATAATTTAAGAACCTTTTCTCCAAATTCAAAAAGTAGACTTTTGGCATTAAATTTAATTAAACACATTAAAGGCATTGCAAGAGTGGAGAATATATTCGAGTCTATATGCAACATCGATATTTTAACTTGCTTTTATTTCAAAAGATGGAGAGAGCAATTAGACTAGTCTCCCCAAAACTTTCTCGTATTCTCTCTATTAAATTTTTGATGCCAGAGAATGTCCTAGGGGACATTGGTGCATCAATAGTTACGAAATATTAAATTTTGGTGAAGCATTAGAATTTTACCTGAATCGATCGTGCTATACTTGGTGAGATATGTGGTTATTAATTCTTGGTATGAGGACAATAGCATCAAAAAATCGAATTCGGATTTTAGATACATTTTTTAATCTATTGAAGCAAACATTTGGCGCAACTACGCACTTGTTATCGGAATATTTCAGATCAAATTTTGATACATTTAAGTTACAGCGATTTTGAATTATTACGTTTACTTGTTTCTCAAAATAGAAAGAGAGAGATGGTCAAATCTTAGTTGAATTTAACTCAAAATTTGACAGGTATTTCCACCAAAGATGTTAAATATATCTTCCCAATATTATCTAACTGAGTTTCTCAGTTTTGTAGTTATAGTTTTTTTTAAATCTGACAGACGGGCTTCCTTAAAACAGATTTTACTCAAAAGTGGAGAGTTTTTGATGTAAAAATCGAATACGAAATTTCAAGTGAATAGCTCTGAGCATTTTTTAGTTATTTTTGTCCCAGAAGGACACAATTTTATCAAGAAAATATGTTTTTCGAACTCGGGAAGAACTAAAACACGCAGATTTGTCAGTTTTGAGTTCGAATTTTTTGACTATAACTATAGCAATCGTCAAGTAATCATATATACTTACTATGTACTATATATATGAAAAAGTAAAATATATATATATATATAGGTATTTGAATTTTGATCAATATTGTCAAATGAATATGCAGTTTAAATTCCCTTTTAATCTTTTTCCCATAATTAAGTTCTAAACTATTGCATATAGGTAATACATTTTCAGTTGTAAGGCTTAAATTGTCACAAAAATTATATTCTTTGTGGTTTGAGCATACACACAGTAACATATAACGGATTTTAAATTTTTGAATGAATCCTAATCTTTTTAGTAAAACATTGTTTATACATTTGCATTTTTTGTCTAATTCAGAAATTTTGAATTTCATTGATTTAGATTGTCATTGGGCATCCCAAGGACGCTTTGTCTTTCTATTGTTGGATAATACAAACAATCCTTTAAATAGTCTAATTACGACTAGAGTAGCGGGATTCAAATGATCAGATTTCGGACAACATTAATCACAAAATTTTTTGAGCGTTTTTTTGTTTCGAACTTAAACATGGGTCAAAATTATATAACTTAATATAAAAAATAAAATTGTTATATTTAAAAAAATTCCCCAAAATAAGTTTCAGAGGTAAATTTTTTATTGATTCAAATAAATAACATAGCATAATTATTTATCATCAACAGATAATTCGTCCAACAGCGTGCCTGGCTTCAATGCTGTAGACATTTTTCATGGGAATATGATAATATCTTTACATTAAACTATTTGTATTAAATTATTATGTCTTAGAGTCGGAATCTTGCTTTATTTCCACTTTGCATTCCTTTTAGTCAGAGTTTGGCAAGACAAACATAGATAACTGATAATTTGAAAAAATGGTAGACAAAATTTTTCTCATAACTGAATACACAGACTTCAACAATGGAGACATGGTAACAATGGTAATACATATTAAGAGGTATATGATAAATCTATAAGTTGTGTTTTATCAAATCACGTGGGAGAAAAGGGCAATCACCAATAAATCATGAACATGAAAGTATGGTAAATTGATATCATTGAAATTAAATACAATCCTTATTACCAGTGGATCAGCTAGACACCATAAGTAACTAGTTCATAATAAATATACTAACTAAAATTTTGGTACTAAGATTCTTATTGTAAATGCATCCGAAAGGTTCGGTTAGTAAATATTCATAATTTTTTTGGTAAGGATTACGTATAGTGTGCCCCTTGTCGCGCCAAGGATGCCAAGTTGCCAATAAAAATGGCGGACAAAGTAAACAAACATTTCTATGAGATAGTTACGGCTACGACTTTTGGCAATATAATTATGATTTTTTTTTACCGATAAGCATTGTCTTTTTATTTTTTTTATCAGATCCGGTGCCTTCAACAGATGTCGGA
>JAOUZG010019115.1:1408021-1435869 GCA_026289955.1 Argiope argentata | reverse complement strand
TATATATATATATATAATGCAAGAAAACGGATATTGAGCCTTGAAAGAAGAAAAAATGCGCAGTCAGACCTATAGAGTATCTTCCTTGGAGATTTATCCATTTATTCTTCCAGTCCTGCCAATGAAGAAAAAGACTTTTTATCTTCAGCAAGGAAACGAATGTCAGAAAACAATTCCTTGCAGTCAATAGATGTTTACAAGAAAACGGTTGATTTTAAAAGGAAATGTTTCTCTTTTCGAAACAGCGTTTCTAAAGGGCTGTCGCTTTCTTGATGGTTGTAAGCCAGCTTCTTGATGATGCAGGGTACTCAGATATAGTGAGTAGTCACGAACAGACTACCGAATTTGTTAAAAGCAGATCGACTTTTTTTAATATAAGCAAGAATAAGAAATATTTGCCGTCTATGAATAGATAAAGACAACTGCATAGAAAAAATATATTGGCGAATAGTATTGAGATAGCTATGCGTCAAAAAAACTTCCAAATACATTTATAATTATTTGGATATAATGTATTGTTTTAAAACTTTATTCGTCCTAACGTTTTGGAATAAGTAATTTTACTCTTAGATATACAAATATTTTAATCCCTCAACTAAAAAAATCTGATGGTTGGTTGGTTGGTTGAGTTTAATTGGCGCAAGAGCCAAGCTTTGCCAGACAAATGGTTAAAATAATTTCATGAGCAGTATAAAATCCACATATAAAAAATAATTTTTCTAATGTTTTTATCAAATTGTGTGAGGTATTGTCAATGAAACAAGATATTGGAATTAAGACGATTTAAGAAGTAAAAAAAATCTAGATAAAATTTTAAAAACCAATGAGTTTCCAAAAGCGAAAAATATTTTTGTGAGGTTATGCACCCACTAAGTCTAGAAGAGTTAATGGATATGACGAAGAAAACAAATGATTTCGATGAGAAGTAAAAGAGGGAAAAAATCTCAATTTTGACGGCCAGTTTAACTGCGATTTACTTATTGGACTTAATTATTTTTTTTAAATATAGAATTTTGATTTAACCATACTTCGAACATTCCAATGTATCCATTGAGATTAGTAACATAATGAAATGCCGGCTTTCTGGCACAGAGATAGCGCATCTTCCTCACGTTCTGGGAGTCCCGAGTTCTAGTACCGGTTCGGGACATGGTTGTTCTTCTGTGTGCTATCTGTGAGATGTGTGGTTGTGGCCTCTCCCCTGTAAAATGGGATTGTGCAAGCGTCTGTGATGAGTGTGTAACTAAAGTCGTACACTTGGCCTTAGTTGGCTCTACTTGAAACAAGAGACGCATATCTTCGGCTTAAAATCTACTGATGTATCAGCGTGGCTTGTCCATGGCAAGTGCCATAAGTGACAACAACAATAACAACACATCAAATTTTAAAAACATTGCCTATCATACAAAAGATGAACCAAGATACAAATAACCAAAATTTCGATTACTAAATGATGGTCCCATTTAGTGATAAATATCGAAAATACAATTCTAATTTTGAAATTACAAGTAAAAATTCAAAGGATTAATTTTTGTGAAAATATCGTAATTGAACTCGACATCGGAAATAGTAAGAAAATTGTGAAAATATCCTCGTATTTTATATCCTCGTCTTTCGAGAGAATTTTTATTCAGAATAAGGCAATTTATTTATTGGTATGGAAAAAAATGATTAATATTATTATCACAACATAGACGTGAATAGTTAGAATATAGTTTATTATAGTTAGATTTAGTACATCACATTCAGAAAGAAAAAATCGCAAAGAAAATACAGTAACTCATAAATGGAACTCGCTAAAAACAAAAAAGCTTCAAGTGTTCAGTAGCTAAAAGGAAATTTCATCAAGTATTTTCATAAGTTCTTTAGTGCCCTTAGCTCTTACATAACATAATCTAATTCATTGCATATGATAATGAAATTATGTTACAGCAATATTATCTTATAGGAAATGCTGTAATATTTTTTACATCTTATGTAAGTGGAATCCTTTTTTCTGTATTTTGTTACACAGTGACAGTGTTAGAATTCCATGTAAAATACAACTTGTCTCAACTTTTGTACCATATAGGAAATAAACTTGTCACAAGGATGTTATTTGCATTCTTTAAATGTTTCAGAGCTTTTTCAATATCTTGCAAGTACAGAGTGATCAAAATTAAACAGGAAACGTTTAGGTAACCTCCCGTATAAACCGGAACTGGTAACTATAATCCACCCAAGAACACAAGGTAAAATCTGAATGACCGGCCTGCCAGGGACAGTAATATGGCAGGAACTAGTCCTAAGTTGCGTTCGAAAGACCATCATTTGCTATAATACACCTATTCCTTTAGGAAGTATGTTCCGTCATCGATATGAGATAGTCGCCAAGCTCGAATCGAGACTCAAACCCGATACGCCTAGAACTCGTTAGTATTATATATGGTGAGACAGGAGAGAACATCACCCCCTTTTCGCCAAGGATATTTAGCGCCAAATATGGCAACACGATGTTGCTGTTGGAGGAAATCTTCTAAGACGCAAGAGCGTGGGGAGTAGGCGATTTTGAAAGGGGATGATGTTCTCTACGGATCAATCATATTATATATATATATATATATAGAGAGAGAGAGAACGACAACAATCAAACATAAATACCAGCTTTGAAGATTGCAGTATTCAGCGCTTGACAGCTACAGTTATATCAGTACTTCACTAATTAAATAAATTTATCATATTATAAATGCTGCTCGCTGTATTATACATTTTATTCATCAAAAAATGTAAAAGAAATAGATTAAAACGGAATGTTTAATCAAAAGGCGTAAATAGATTTAACCGTAGATGGTCACTTTGTATAATTTGCCTATAGAAAAAAATGACTAAGTCGTTCCAACCCATTAATTTCAAATTTAAAAAATCTTATTTTAAACTCACAAAATGACATATTTAAAGGAATCAATCTTATTTCTATACAGTTTTTTCTCTCTGCCTTTATTAAAAGCTTGAAATATAATTTATAATGTGAATGGTTTTTTTTTATAGTTTGAAATTCAAACTCATCCATCAAAATATTCAATAGCATGAATTTGATAGTGTTAAAGTTAATGTTTTTAAAAATACGGTTTTTTAACATTAATTTTGAAATAGGATTTTCGCTTTTGTTTATATTTCGAATGACATTCACTTTCAATTTCCGTCAACAATAATTTGTGGGAGTTTGATACAATTGTCGGAATAGCCGGTTGGTAGGGTGTTGGATTCGCATCCCGTAGATTGTTAGTTCGAATATTACTGGCTGAAGACTCTGCGTGTGTGTGGAGGTTGGCACATGTATAAAACTGTCGTGTCCACTAAGTCCTCCAAATTGCGACGATACCACTGGTGGTACTGGTTCAGAGGTGATCGTTCTCTGATTCAGGTCTAAATTACGATCTGTGGTTGAGTGAATGAAGTCCACTCAGTAAAATGGGTTTGGACGCATGAGTAGCTAAGATATACTAATGGCGCTACTGAAAAAAAAGTGACACTCGCTTAATTTAATATCACTGACGAATCGTCAGAGGGCTTGTCTATGACAAGCGCTATAAAAAAACAACAGGTATATACAATTAAAATCATGTTTTCAAATCGTATCATATAAACTGAAATTTTTAAAAAATCCCTTCTCTATTAATCACTTAATGGTCAAAGATACCATTAATATAGCCGAACAACTTGGTCGCCAAAGGCGCCGAGTTTAATATAATTCTTTATCCATTTCCCACACTTAGATATGATTATATCTATCTTTACCACCTTATGTTTAAATAACCACAAGCATTCCTTTTGCCTAAAATACAAGAGCTACATTCATATAGGCTCGCTTTACATCATTTTCCCACATATCACATCTACGCTGAGTGCATCCCTATGCAAAGTATCTGCGTTGTGTGCTGTTTTGTTCTTCCTTAGGCGAACTAGCTGGTCGCCAAAGACGACGAGTTTAATATAAATTCATTATCCATTTGCTACATTTAGAAATATTATATGATTTCTAATATTACACTATGATTATATCTATACTACGTTACGTTTAAATAACCACAAACAATCCTTTTGCGCAAAATACAAGGGATACTTCCCTATAGATTCGCTTTACATCGTTTTGCCAAGTACCACCTCAATGCTGAGTGCATCCTTATGCAAAGTATCTGCGTCGTGTGATATTTCTTCTTCTTTGGGCGAACAAGCTGGTCACCAAAGGCGCCGAGTTTAATATAATTAATTATCCGTTTCATGCATTTAGAAATTTGATTTGATTTCTTATATTATACTATGATTATATCTATCTTTAACACCTTACGTTTAAATAACCACAAGCATTCTTTTTGCCTAAAACACAAGGGCTACATCTACATAGGCTTACTTTACATCATTTTGCCACGTACCATCTCTACGCTGAGTGCACCTCTATGCAAAGTATTTGCGTCGTGTGCTATTTTGCTCTTCCTTAGGCGAAGAAGCTAGTCTCCAAAGACGACGAGTTTAATATAATTCATTATACATTTCCAACTTTTAGAAATTTGATTTGATTTCTGATATTATACAATAACTATATATTTACCACTTCACATTTAAATAACCACAAGCATACCTTTTGCTTAAAATACATAGGTCACATCCACATAGGCTCGCTTTACATCATTTTACCGCGAACCACTTCCATGCCGAGTCCACCCCTATGCAAAGAATCTGCGTCGTGTGCTATTTTGTTCTTCCACACCAAAAAGTGATTAAGACATCTCGTTATTGTGAGATAAAAGTGCATTAAAAGCCATTCTGTCTCCCACCGCGTTCCCACTGTTTGAACAAATGGGCGGGCATCTGCGCCGCTTTGTTGTCCTTTGTGGAAATTGTTTGTCTTTCTGTCCTCGCAGGGGGTGGTGGAGGGGGTGGTTAAATATCCGCCTAAATAAGGACACTAATGGTTTTCCGATTACAAATGTGTAATTAAAAAGAGAGTAATTTGTGTATTCTGTTCCATCTGCACCTAAAAACTGAGCGGGAAGGTAAAAAGAATCCAAGACGTGTTCTGGCGAATTTTTAATTTTTATCTCTTTTAGTCCGAGCTAAAACAGAAGAGCGGCGGTTTAATGAAATTATTTTACACTAACGGCAACAAGCGTTGGGAGGGTGGTCCTTTTTTTTAAAAAAAATTACCCCTTCCTGTTTTAGAAGATGTGGTAATTACTAAAAGTACATGGTTTTTGGCTCTTCCTCCTTTTGTTGGAGTTTTAGTCATTAAAGTAAAAGGCTTAAAGCAGTCAACAATGGTTTAAGGCAGATTAAAATTTACTCCCCTGGGTATAAGTACGGAATACTTCAACCAATAAAACGAATGCATTGTTTCAGCGAAGTAAAATGCTAAAGATGGTTCAAATTATTCAAAGGTTTTCTTTGAACTTTTAATGATTTTTTTTTTCGCTTGAACTGCTTAATTTTCGTTTTTCTGCATTTGAAAAAGAAATCTTTATTATTTTTATTTAAATATCGCTTAATTTAAATGTAATATTCATGAATTTATGTATTTTATTTTTATGATTATTTACGTTTTATTGGCTTTCTTTGTTTATTGACTGTTTCGGTGAAAATTATTTACATCATAGCGAACGCTCAATTACCCGTTAAACGTTTCGTCTAATAAATCGAGAAATTTGACTTTTCTGTGATACCTTTATTCTGCGATACCTTTATTTACTTTATTTTGAGTTACTTATGGGAATTCATCACAGTATAAAAATAAATCACTATTAAATCTTATAATTTTATATATAAGAACAAAGAAACGATTTATATAAGATACATTACAAATTGCCATTTTAAGCATTAAATTTAAAAGATACAAATACATTAAGAGAGCGCGCTTACTGCTATTCCTAAAAACATAGTGCAACTAAGAAGAATAAAAAGCAGAAATGAAATTAAGAAATAAAAAAATACGACAGTGAAAATAGGAAAAAAAACCCTAAAGGAATAAAAAAAGTGAAAAAAAAGAGAAAAAAGAGAAAAGTAAGAAAGAAAGAAATTTGGCCTGATGACTTTCTTAAGGGTCACCATCAGGCAGGGATTCCAATAAAAAGATGAATTTTTTTCTGTAAAAGGGTAGACTACTGTCTAAAAAATTAATCCTTCTGTGACCTGAAAAATTTCACGTTCCAAAGTATAAGACATGAATCATATTTTAAGAATATAAAAACAAATTTTTAAATTCATTTTTTCCTATTTTTATTATCGTATGTTTTTATTTCTCATTTTTACTTAGGTTTTTGATTCATCTCTATATATGATTTTCTTAAAAACAGGACAAAATGCTGAAGAAGAATTTATTTTCTCACATAGTACTTATTTCTTATAATAATACTTTTATTTATTCATACTTAATTCCTATAATAATATAAAGAGATTTGAGATACAAAAGCGTTTCGATGTGATTTTCGAATCGTAAAATATTTATTATTTCCACATAATTTCAGATTTAAAATTTATAATTAAGTTATTCAATGCGCGTGTCAGACACATTACGTTCAAAGATATCAATGAAAAAAAAACAATCGAAGAAATTTACTATCTGATTTCTTCTAACCATTTTTTACTTGGAGGTTATATAATTCATTTATGCCTTATCTAGAATTCAAAATTTCGAAGAAAATTTCGAATTCCAGAAATTTTTACTCACTGTAATTGAAAAAAACAAATCTTCGCCCAAAAAATATATTCAGAGATAAGTGTGCCCATTTTGCATTTTTTATATTTAGATAATTTACGGGAATCTTTTGAATATTACAAACTTCACTCCGAAGCAGTTGTTTTTCAAGCTGCTTCAAATTAATTAATTTAATAACGTATTAATCATTAATGAATTTCTTGCAAAATTGGACGCTAGCCTTACATACATTTGATCATTCTCAACCAACGAGGCATCAAGAGATTAAATTACTAATTTTATCAAGTACTAAAATATTTAATAATTTTTTGAAGAATCCAATCTTATGAAATCCTATCATTATTGGACTTATAATAACAAACACTAAAATCATCTTATATTTTTGAATGTATGGTTCGATTTCAGAATTAGAAATATTCAGATTGGTAATGAATGTCCAGGATAACAGATAGAGCTCGCAGGCATCAATACTTAAAATTCAGCCGAAATATTTAAATCTAATTTACAGTCAAATGCAGTGACTCATCTGGTAAATGTCCGGGAGTTAGTCCAAGTTTGTAAATGAAGTCCACTGAACATAATGCTTGAGTTTGAAAATCCTTAAGCCTAAAAGTTCTTATGCAAATTGCTAGCTCATCAAGGAAATTCCACGGAGTGTTGAAATCTGCTTCATTTAAGTTTTTAAAAGATTATCAAAACAAATACTTTTTCACTAGTAAAATTGATTTTAGTTTTGATAATTTTAATAGCAAATATCACTAGATGTCAAAATAGAAACAAAAACCCCTTTTTACCAATTTTCCATCTCTGTTACAATTCAGGAATTATATTTAATTGTCTGAAAGGAAGTAATTTCCTAATGTTAATGTTTATTGTTTAGTCGGTATGTAGCGAACCTGAGTTGTTGCCACTGTTGTGTTGTTGTTACTTATGACACTTGCCGATGGACAAGCCCCACTGATGAAAGCATCAGTAGATTTAAGCCTAATGAGCATCTCTTGTTTCCGAAGTATCACCAACTAAGACCAAGAGTACGACTTAGCTATACACTCGACACATTTGATTGCACAGCTCCTTTTTACAGGGGGGGGGGTAGTACAGTCACACGTCTCACAGATAACACACAGAAAAACAAACATGCTCGAACCAGGTCTCCCAGAACACGAGGAAGACGTGCTACCTCTGTGTCACAAAGCCGGCATTTCCAATGTTCCAAATTATAACTGTAAAATATGCTCATTATTCGTAAATTCGTGGTTTCTATGTGGTTTGAGATAAATGAAGGTCAATGGTACTAAAAAAGAAGTGAGAAAATATGTATTGTAACGGTGAGTTTTGGTATAAAAGCTTTATCTTTTGGTATTGATGGGCAAAGAAATCAGTTAATAGAAAATTCAGACCTGTTCATTTTTTGTGTTATCCGGCTTGCCATTTCGACACATTAGGCCAGATACTCGGTTTTGTGCTGTATAAGAGTATGACATCATGAATAAATACAAATGTATTGATTAAAAGCTAATGCATTTATCAAGCCAAGCTTTTTTATTATAATAGAGAGCAAAAAATACTTATCGTAAGCCAATTAACATGAGAAAAAAATGCAGTGAACAACTGCTCGCAATCCCCAGAAAAAATCTAGAATACTTTACTGAAACAATCAGTGATCATCATTGATTTATAAATCAATAATAACATCAATAATATATTACTGAAACAATTAGCGATTATTATTGATTTGTATATCAATTTATTTTCGAAAACTGTTTTACGATATACTATCATTATAGTTGTAAACATTAAAAAAAAACAAAGTTAAAAACCGATAGAAGACGAAAATAACGAAATAAGTGGAATTTCCATACTTATCTTCCAGAAATCAATCCGTTTGTGCATGACTGTGAGAACTGAAATGGTTTCCGAATGCCCTACAACACACTTTATATATTCATCAGATTTGTTGAAAACAAGTGCTTTCTGCGATTGGTTATATAACAATGACGTCAAAAGAAGCCACTCTTACTGATATGGCTGGAATGCATATATAACTAACAAATAAAAATACAGTATTATTTTAAAAAGTTGACAGAAATATTAGATATTATTTTTAATTAATAACTTTAAATAGTGAAAATCGGGTCGAGATAGCCTTGTTGGTAGGGCGTTGGATTCGCATCCCTTGGGCAGCGAGTTCGAACCCGCCAGCTAAAGACTCTCCTTTTGTGTAGAGACAGGTGTGCGTTAAATCCGTCGTGATCACAAAGTCCTCCATGTAGAGAGTTTTATCATTGAGAGTACTGGGTCAGAAGTGATCGTTCTCTTTTCCAGATCTGAATTACGATCTGGGGATGAATGAATGAAATCTACCTCGTAAAAAGGGTTTGTGACGTTTGTGAGCTATAATTCAGATTTCTGCCCTCGGGTGCACAGGTATGCATATCCTCAAAAGCTACTTCACCCCTTCTTCCGTTGTAAAGATGGACACGAGAATAACAAATAATGAAAGACATATTCAAACATTTTCAGAAATAAATCAGCGATAGTAAAGAAAATGAATGATTTGAAGTAAATATCAGTCAAAATAGTGCATAACGAACGATATCGAATTATATCGCGTAATAATACCGCATAATGAACGATACTGAATTACATAATTATATAACTTCTATCGATGGTAATTTATACAGAAAATAATGAAGCAGCTTTATGAATATCAATTTTTGTATAATCTGTGCAGATATCATGATATTAACATAAATTCGAATTTTCAAATAATGACATCCGTGAAAATTCATATCTCGAGAGATGTGTTTTCATCCACATAATTTTTCCGAATTTAATTATTATCTTTCTTAGCCATTTTTCATTTATTTTCCCTCCACGTTAATTACTGTATTCGTTACAATTAATTTTAATTTAATTTCACAGATTCATTAATTTTGCAAACAAAAATGATAAAATATTTTTCAAAGCAGGCTTAAATACTAAACAGATCGACGCACCATCGAAATATAATTTTTTCCTCCAGAAAGGCTTGACAGTAATTAAATGTGATTCACATTTTATCACCATTAATTTAATAGTCTTAATTTCCATTATTTTAATGGATAATTATTGCTGAATGAAGTTTTTAAGATTGATAATTAGAAATGCAGTGCTCGTTATTATACCTTTAATGCAATTAAGAGTGTACATTAAAGACTTAATTACAATTTCTCTGTATTATAATACAGATATTTGCTGATTCATGAATCTAAATTCCAAAAAACTTGAATTCATATCAGCGAGGCGCATTAAAATAAATGCCATAAAATTTTTGCATTATTTAATTATGGCTTAATGCATTAATGATGGAATATCTCATCATTCTCTCAGCAACTTTTGTTGAACAATGACATGAAATCTAGTCATTAACTTTTGTGCTGAATCAAACGGAAAAACGCAGATTATTTGAAGCATTCTTTGATAATAGACTTTTAATTCAATGGCAGTTTTGACGGTATTTGTTTAAAATTTATGAAGTTTGTGTTTTGATACTAACAATCAGTTATTGGAACAGCCATTAAATTTGAAATTTCCTGTTAAAAAAATATGTTTCATCACATTTCCACTTTTTTATTTATTCCTTACTGAATATTTTTCACTTATATTTAATTTGGTTAGTTTCATGCTCGTAATGATGGATTTTCCCATGATTTTTTTCAATCAATTTTTATATTTACAAACCCAATTAATCAATTGAGTTCCAACTTAACCTTTTCATTTACAAACTATCCGTTAATGGTATACGTGAATCTAAGAATTTTATTTCTAATACATAGATTTACTTTATAATAAATTAAGAAGATAGGAGTGATTTTAAAACTTCATAATATTAATCAAAATGAGTAATTAATAAAAATTTCTAAAAATATACTTGCACTCGAACAGAAGACAGACAGACTTCCTTCGATCAGGTTCAAAATTTGATAAAAGTCTTCAAATTTGATCTTAATGCGATATGCTCAATTCAGTCCGTCTATCTGAAAGCTTATTTGAGTTATCGAGTCTACAGATAGACATATATAATCCTTATGTCTGCAGATAGATAGATATATCCTTAAGATATATATGGCTATGTGATAGACATGTATCTAATAGACATATATCAGACACATATATTCAGATAGACAAATATGTTATAGACATATATCAGACACATATATACAGATAGACAAATATGTTATAGACATATATCAGACACATATATACAGTTAGACACATATCTTGACGTGTATGTCTACAGATAGACATATATGTCCTTAAAAAGGGATTTTTCGGCTTCAAGATCAAAAACGTAGATTTTCGACAAAATTTCGAGTTCGAATTTTTTTTGTCGATTACAATTACTTCCTATTACACGATGTGAATTAATAGTCATTAATTGAGAATTTCTGTTTCGAAGTTTTCGGGACTCAAAATCTAAATTCTATCAAAAAGTAGCTAAAAATTTGAAGAAATGGTAGATCAAGGGCCAAGTAAATCGAATTGAAAATAAAATGAATTTCACTTTATCTTTTTTTTTCCTTAAAAGAAATTCATTCTCTGCCTCGCAAGTTCTTAGAAACACTAGATTCAAGGGAAAGAGAAAGAAAGAGAAAAGATTGATATCAAATTCTGAAAAACAATTTGCAGAAACGATGCAAAAACAACATCGCCGTTTGTTATTCCGTCACATGCTCTATAGAAAAACGAAAGATATTAATTTCGTATGAAGTTAAAAAGTCCATTTTTCAATTATCTTCCCCGTATGCATGAAAAGATAATGGAATTACATAAAAATGAGGATCGGGCTTGGACTAAAGAAAAAATTTCTTTTTATCAAATCGCAATCATGGAATATAATAATAAAGAATTAGTTATAGATTTATCTTAATGAATAATTTATCCGAATTTTCAATTTGTGGAAAGAGAAATCGTTTGCACTCATGCAAGTTCTAAGAATACTTTGCTCTTAACTTGCAAGAGCAAAAATTAATCAAAAAAGAAAATTTTTAATATCTTTACAGCTTGTCCTTGACAAGATAGTAAATAAAAAAACCCAAAGAAATTTAGATTAAAAGATTATTTAAAATTTCCAAGAGAAACAAAAACTAATTTATCTTTATCCCATAAATTATTTACGATTTAGCTAACTGCAACAAAAATAAATAAATTATTTAATCTAGAAAACAAAAGCAGCAAATGTGATTTCCCAAGACAGTTGAAAACTAACTCAAAAATATAAATTTATCTTTCAAAACACGTATTTAATAAAATTTTCTATCAATTTAAACTCTCTTAAATTTTATTTTTATATGAAATGATTTGTCATTTTAGAAATTCTTATCTCAAAAACCTTAGGTTGATTAGATAAAAAGCAGTTTTTCTTCATTACGAATTTAATGTTGCCACTCACAGAAAACTATAATTTACACTCACGTCGATACAATGTCACCATCACATGTAAGTGACTTCAAATCAAATTTTTCAATAAGCATTTTCATGCAGATATTTTTCTTCCAATGAAGGAAAATATTTTTAAAACTTTAACACATTAAGGCATTCCAGTGGTCAAGATATTGACACCATATAATTATAAAACGAATCACTTTCTTATTTAGATCAAATATATTAATAGAACATTTCTTTTATTTTATTCAAAAATATTATCGCAAAACTAAAATTTAAAATAATTTAACTGAACTTAATATTACACATTTTCCAATAATGTTTGAATTTTTACAAATGTTGACAAATACAGCAGTTGTTAATAATAACAACCAACTAAGTTTGCACGATAATTTAAAAACAAATTGATCATTAAATCCAGAAAGCTCTATGTAGATCAATAAAAATCCTTCTACAGAGCGAGATCACTGCAAATTCCAATTTTTCCATGATCTCTTATTCTTTTAAGAATATTGGAGTGGGAATGGAATGAGTAATAATAATATGCAGTATAAGTATATATGTGATAAAATATGGATCAATCAAAATCATTTCGCTCTTTTTCTCCAACCTACAGAAACTCCCAGAAATATTGCGGGTGAAAAAAAAAACTAATTTAAACATAACAATTTCTGGCATCTCACGACGTGATTACCATCGAAAGATAAGAGAATTTAAGGTACTTACGTATTAGACCGTCAACGCCAACGGTTTAGTAACTCATTGGCGACGGATTCAAATTTGGAAATATACCGCCAACACCAACGAAACCAACAAAATGGCGGATGACAGATAAGGTTTGAACAATTTTTTAAATAATGGCGGGTTTTTTGTCATTATTGGCTGTTTAGCAGCTCATTGATGACGCTTTCAAATTTGGCAATACATATCGACAGCCTAATACGTAAGTACCGTATTTGATTAGATTAGTTCAGTTTTATTAATATCCCGTGTAACAATAGCACTAGATCTATTATGGAACGAACCACGTAAATTTTAAACCACGGTCAGGTGACGAGGACGGCACTTGGACTAGTACCACTCTCTAAACTTCCAAATCCATCAATTGTAGGGAAGTTTGCGCCCAATGGATTTAACGCGCCCCAGGCCCGGTTATACGACGATTCTTTTGCCTCGAAATTGACAACCATGGTTTGAAGAACTTGGCATCAGGTAACCGTGGTACTCTTGGTGAAAAGTCCATCCAAGAGTTAGTAGGTATTGTGTTTCCTTCTCTAATTATTCACAATAAGATAACCTTATGCACCATCATTAATCTCTTTCTTGGAAGAAAGGTGGAGGGGGGCAGGTTGCATTCTTTGCTTCCTTTTAAGATTAAGTTTACAACTAGATAGTTATTACTCATTTATCTGCAATTCTTTAATAATTTAATCTTGTTCTAAAGAGTTAATAGGGCGGCGGCATCCTGGCACAGAGGTAGCGCGTCTTCCCCGTGATCTGGGCGTCTGGGGTTTGAGTCCCGGTCAGGGCATAATTGTTCTTCTGTGTCCTATCTGTGAGGCGTGAGAATGCCCCCCCCCCCTGTAAAAAGAGGCTGTTCAAGCGAATGTGATGAGTGTGTAGCTAAAGTCGTACTCTTGACCCGCTCTAGTTGGCTCTACTTGAAACAAGAGATGTTTATTTCAGCTTAAATCCGTTTATGAGTCAGCGGACTTGTCCATGGCAAATGTCATTAGTAACAAAAACAATAGAGTTTAGTTCTTATCTAAATCAGTACTCTAGCTGTAAAAGATCAAAAACAATTTTCATCTCGTAATATCCAGGGACTGACCAAGTCAGGGGCATAAGGGACAGTTGTCCAGGGCCCCACATTACTGGAAACCCCCAAATCGATTAAAAATTTTATTTTACGTTTCCTTTTTTAATGAATGTTCTTCATTACTAAAAATAATAAAGCAGAGGGGGCCCCAAAAAAGTTTTTGCCCCGGGCCTTAACTAGGCTAAGCCGGGCCCTGGTAATATCCAGCATAAGATGATTAAATGTGCAAATTCTACACTTGAATTCCAGTCTTCAAAGGAACACTTTTCTAAACAAGGCAACTTAAACTTGTTAGAGGGACTCAAAGATCAATCTCTCTGCCAAGTTCTATTACCTGTATGAAAATCAAGGCAATTTCGCAGAGAGGCAGATCCATGGCATTTGGCAGTAAGAAAATTACGTGCTGCAGGAAAGAAAGGGCCACTCGCCAGTCCAGGAGAAACCTCTGATTTAATTTAAGCAGATTTCGAACGAACTTTTCTTCCCCTGGTGATCCTGATAGCGCTTGCTTCACCAGAATTATAAATTAAGCCAATCTCGATCAAGTCAGCGCTCCAATTTCAAAAAGTTTCACAAGAACCGCACTTTCTCCTTCCTCGTCTTCTTGGCTCTGTTTCCCATTGATTAAACGTGGAAAAAAAAGAGGATAAAAAAAAGAAATAAAGTGAAAGAAGTCCCCTAGCTTCTCTCCCCTTTTGTCTTCACCTTGAAGCAGCACGCCTGCAACTCAAAGATACTACCGAAGGATTCTGGCGAGCTCTAAATTTAATCTCCCTTTGTGCCTTCGATCGTTGGGAGCTTTATCTTGCGATTAAGTGTTCTTTTGGCTCGAAAATCCTTTTCTAAGTTTTTCTGCCTTCATTTCCTATCCTATCGTATCTTTCTTTTCTTTATCATTATTTTTTTTCTTTCCTTCCATCCTTCGTCTCATCTCGTTCTTTTATTTTTTAATTTTTCCACTACTTTTATTCCTTTATTATATTTTTTGAGGCGCAGCGGTGTTTTACGCAGAAGCACTCGTCCTTTTCTTTCGAGCTAGAGCAGAGAGAGAGCTCACTTAGCCGTAAGCGGAGTTCTTAAAGTTCTTCAAAGGAAGTGTTAAGGAACAAATGACCGTCTGCCATTACTACTGGCTGCAGACAATAATAGGATTGACAATGGGGCCGGGGTGATGATGGAAGCTCGGCTTTTGTTTATGTGCGATAGGCAGAGGAAAAGGTACGATTGGTCGTTAGGGGAACGAACAGCAAATAGCAATCGCTGTAGTAGTTTCCCTTATCTCGTTACGTCCGACGCCGCGGAGAAAGAAAAACTACACTTAGAGCGATCACCTGTGTCGGAACGGGAGTCGTACCAACAAACTCTCGCCGACAAAGGATCAAAGACAATAGACGCGATAAGGAATGAAGGAGTTCGTTAGATAGGTAAATGCAGGGAATTGCTGGCCTGTTCGACTTTTAGAGTTTCAGAGAGTGATTTTTATTTCAATTGCACTTCCAAATTTCAAATCACTTGTGAAATCTCTTAAATGCCACAGTATAGTTTTGACATATTTTAATTTATTAAGTTGTAAAGAAATGACTTGAATTTATTTATCTTGGAAGACTTGAATTGATTTAGCAAGTTGCTGAATTTAAAAAAAAATGCTAAAAATTGAATGTTTAATTTTTTAAAAATTTCTTTTAATACATTAAAAAATAGATAAAGAACAAAATGAAACCTTCAATTGCAAATTTCAAGTTATAATATGGGATCATTATTTATATGAATTAATTTAAGTCATTAACCAGTTTAAACGGGTTTGAAACAATCATGGAACATTTCTATCGGACCCTATTCCTCTGTAATATACATATAGGTTTATATATGTAATAGAGAAATGATTTTATTATATATATATATATATATATATATATATGTATCTTTCTATATATATATATATATATATATGGGAGGTTTCTAAACAAATCTTCCGAAAATATTGGACTCTTCTGATAGCGATGTTTTAGTGGCGTGGTGTCCAGGTTTTTATTTTAAATATTTATAGATTCAGTTTGAAAACTAAGATAAAATAATGCTTCTTTTAAAAAAATAAAAGAATTTATCTAGAATTAAGGGGACAAATTTATAGAGGGTAGTATTTACAAGGAAATATTAATATTAAATGGATTAAAACATGGAGATATTAAACAAAAGAAAAATAGATTATTTCCTCTAGGAGGATGTTAGAAGTAACAAAAACATTAAGTGACTGAAAATATATTACCGCGTAGCTTTGTGCGTGAGAAATTCTGACGCGTAGACACGTCCTTATCGTACCGTGGTTAAGTAGACCTTTGCTTGAATATTAATTGTGACAGTTTTTAAAAAGCTCAATAGATGGCGCTGTTCTGGAATGTTTTATTAATTAAAATTATCGTCCTCTGGGAAATGATCAAACCTTTTACAATTTTCGCTTTGAATTACGCCTACAATCGGACGTTGATAAAAGAAAAAATGAAAGCTAAAATGATGGTTAAGCAAAAAAGATCCTTGAAATTTACTTTTTTTTTACTTTCATTTTCATTTTTTCTAGCTGGGAAACAAATTTTTGTAGCTGGACCGATTTTGAAATGAAATAACAGCTATGATTTCACTTTTAAAAACGCATCTGCTGTCAAAGAAGCATATGAAATAATAAAGCAATACTGGTAACAGCAGGTAAAATAATTCTTCAACCGATAATTTTCTTTACTTTTTGCCCTTAAATTTCGAAGATACTAAAATCTCCCAACCAAAAAAACATATTGTTCTCACATAATTAAAAAAGAGAAAAATTCTTTCATAAAAATTATGGATGTCAAAATAAAATTTGAAAATTGTGCGCCGAGTAAATTGAAATCTTAGTTACATTTAAAACATATATTTCAAGTTCAAGATTTAGAAATTTTTCTCTTTCGATTCTCCATTTAGTATTGTTTTAGAGACTCGTATTATAATGATTTTATATTTTCTTTCTTATTCCCTACCCAGCAGAAATGGTCTCCAAAAATCTTTAATCACATTTTATAATAGAACATTATATCCCTCATAATAGCCTAAAAACTAAAATGAAAGTTATGGACGTTCATATTTTTATTTTTAGCATCTCAGATATAAACGCTTTGATTTCGTAGTATAGCGTAGGAAACTTTACAGGCATTTTGGACACCGTTAACGAGAAAACCAAAATTTTACGTAGGACTAAATAAAGTGATTTTTTGAAGTAACATAAGAGTTATCAAATACAATAATTATGCAGCATAGCCCCTTACTGTTAACCCCTTAACCGGTTTGCCCGTACGCCGTACGTGCATCGATTTATCGAATTTTGATAGTAGTAAACAAAAAATAAATCATTCATAACAATTATAATTCAATAGTAAAATGACTTCGAATGCGTAGATAAGCCAAGTATCCATGGATTTCCATTTGAATCAAAATAAGAAAATATTCCCAAAATAGAAGGTGTCATTTTATTAGATAGTAAGGAAATAAACCAGTTAAGGGGTTATACTCATCGACTCCGAAAAGTCCATTCTTTAATAGGACGAAAAAGTTTGTAGAATTTGTTCCGTTTCAGATGCCGTTCTCGTTATATAACCACGATTCAAATATGCGAGTGCCATACTAAATATTCCTGTTGTAACAGCAGCAAAAAGGCAATTAACTTCTTACGATTTTAAAAGGTTCTGATCCGCATACATAATATAAAATATATATGGAAACCTCAATGATATTCATAAATGCTACTTTTAATTTATGAATTTTATGTTAATAATACTTCATTCCGTTAAGAGTATTTAAACTGATTTGGTTCTTTAAATTGCACTAGAAAAAATGACTTTTATATTTAAGATATTGAACATATTGAAACTAAACAAATTAATGTCTGAAGTCTGATTATTTTTTTGCTTGAATATGCCAATTACGAAAGCAGCAGAAAAATTCGCATCGCAAAACTCCGCTAATCTCTTCTAGATTCGTTTACATCCTATTTGAATAATTCAAAAACACGGATCAATAATCTAAATTGATTTTATCATAAAACCACGCAATTTCTCTCTCTCTGCGACAAATAACTTAATTTCCCACGCTGTACGTTCGATCCGTGTATCCAGTATTTGCATTTTTCCGATGGCATCACGCAGAAGAGGCTATTCATTTATTCCACAAAATTACACAATTATCCTCGAAATCGTTCGACCACCGCCATATTACGATTACGATTCGATGCGGGGAGGGGGGAGGGAAATAAAGAATGAAAAAAGAAGAGAAGCATTGAATCGATGCTGTTTCCACTTGTTTTACTTCGAATCCAATAACTATGCACGTAGATCCCAAAAACTGCTCCGATATATCTGAATAAGTAACGATCCACAAGACTAAATCACCCTATTTCCATGTAGTCCCCTTACCTCACCCACAACCTCCCATATTTCCTTTTGAATGCTAAACTAATCGATAATCCGGATTTTACGGTCTTGCAGAAAAGCATCATTTTTGACAGGCAGAATGTGTGAAATAAGGCCCGAACTTGATTGATTTTTGTTATTAAGCTGCCAATATGCTCGAGCGTTAATGATGTATTGCTATTACCTTTGGCAACTTTAAGCGTATGAAGGCTCTATTTGACGCATTGCTCAGTTTCTGGCAAAATTAATGAATCAGAAGGTCCTCCGCCGTGTATTTTACGTAGACTTTTAGAAACACGGCCATTAGTTTGGGATCATCATTATACATGGAAATGGAGATTAGGGTGGCAGTTGTTGTAATAGTGTTTATTGTTTTGCTCGTCCTTTTTTCTTGATTGCTGGATTGTTTACGAAGATCCACAGTTCGTTAAGAAATATTAAGCTTTGTTTTGTTAACACAATTCCCAAGTTTGAAGGAATATTGAAAGAAAAATGGGTCTTCACCTAATAATTTTCGAAAATCTTGAAGCACGTAGGAAACAATAACGAAAATGTATATTTATCCTTAAATAAGGGTTTTCTTCCTGATAATGCGTTGAGAATACTAATTAGGAGAATCATACATTATTTATTGCTGATTGTCAACAAATGAGGGATTTCTTCGTGATTTGTTAGATTCGTAATTAGAGACATTTTTTGAAATTATTCCTGTTTCTTTCCTTCAAAAGAAACGGAGGAATAATTTATATAATATAAACATATAAAAGTAGTTATGTTGTTTAAATAATTGGAAATACAAGTTTAAATAACAAAAATTACGTATATTGATAAATGCGTGTAATATTTCAGTATGAAAGTTAACATAGGATTTTACGGGGACATGAATTCGAATTTGAGAGGATCCTCATAAGTTTTCCAAACATTTATCTCATAATTATTATCATGTCAAAGCATGATGGTGCATTTAGGATGAGGTTTTTGGCGTCAACAAAAATCCATAGGTGAAAATTCTCATAATTATTATCATGTCAGAGCATGATGTTGCATTTAGGATGAGGTTTTTATGGTCAACAAAAATCTTTTGGCGAAAAATAAAAATTTGATTATCTGCACGAGTAACTCCAAAAAAAACAGCTTTTAATAACGCGTTGCCAATGCAATTACAAAAGTACCGAGTAAAAAAATAAGCTAATGACTACAGGAAATAAAACCTAGAAAAATGTCATTTTGAGCACGTGATTATATGAAATGAAATAAATAGGAAATGTGATATTTTTTTAAACAATAAACACGAGAAAAAGTTTTTTTTTATCATTTGCAATATTAAAGTGACTTATTCAGTGAAACAATTAAAATAAATAAATATATAATTTTAATTTCACGAGCACGTGGTGCGTTTTTGCGTCAACAAAAATGCGTGGACAAGGAATTGAAATTTTAAATTTCAACTTTCTCAAAAATAGGCCTTAGAAGACTCAAAAATAATGGTAAATGATTGCAATTTCGAAATAAAGACCTTTTTAATCTCCAATTTACCACTTTTTGTTGAGATGAATTTTTCAGCTTTTTAAACTTTATGAAAGATTTCTTCAAGCATTAATAAAATATATTTTAAAAGTAGATTAGATTGTTTAATTAAGTAAAACGTTTTCAATGGTTGGCTGTTCAAGAAATTATGTTCTGACATGTTGAACTGAACTATGCATAGCAGATTTAAATTATATATATATATATAATATAAAAAATTCTCGTGTCACAGTTTTCGTTGCCATACTCCTCCGAAACGGCTTGACCGATTTTGATGAAATTTTTTGTGCTTATCCGGTATCTATGAGAATCGGCCAACATCTATTTTTCATCCCGAAATATCAATTAGTTCAGGAGAAATTAATTAAAACCCCTTAATTTCTGTGAAATTAAAACCTGTAAAGTTACTTTCCGAGTGAAACCCGACCTTCCGGAGAAGCGATCGCTCATGAGTACCTTTTCGTCCAGTAAAACCGCGTTTTTAAAATTGCCATCGTTACGCGTCCGTTCAACTTATACTCAATATCGCTGTGGAATCGGATGGACTTTTTATCGTAGACCACGGAGATATAATTTATTTTACGAAATGTCGAAGCAAAAATTAAATATCGATTTTTTTTAAAAAGGCTCATTTTGGCGGGTCTATTTCTTGAACGGCCCTGTAAAATAGACGCTTAGCTGGAAAAATGCAGAAAATATGTTTCCTGAAAGACAATACAATATAGTATTCTGCAATATAATTTAAAAAATCGAATTTTTAAAACTGAATTTTTGACGAATTTTTTAACGAAGAGGCAAAATTTCGCTTTAATATTGAATTACGCCGAAACTTTTCAAGATAACTCAATCAAATTTTTTTTACATAAAATTCGATAAATTTTTCAAAATCGTGTGAAAGATTGAAAAAATCTGATAGAAAATTGCGCATTTAAAAATTATTTTGTCGTTTATTGGGTTTCCCTCTTCAACATTACAAATCTAATCCATTGATAAATAAAAATGAGACTAAATTTTTTTTGTATAATTTGGCATTGCTTTGGCACACCCTGATCTATTTTGAAAACAATCCTGCAAAAATTACGCGTCTTATGAATTCATTCCAGTTTTTCCACCTCGCATACTTCACCTGAAAGTTGGGACACCAGTAATGCAACTACGAAACCTTCCTCCACCTAAATTATGCTATGACACCAGACTACGAATGACTAGACTTAATAAGTATGTAATCGAAGCTACGATTATTACTGGATGTGCTCGAGGAGTGTTGGTTTTAATACCCCGAAGTCCACTAATTCCGTCGGGCTATCCTTTTGAATTTAGAAGAGTGCAGTTTCCCGTAAAAGTTTGCTTTGCAATAACCGTTAATAAGTCACAAGGACAGAAATTAAAAGTAGCAGGGATCAATTTAAGAGGAGAATGTTTTTCAAACGGCCAATTTTATGTAGCTTTCTCCCGAGTCAGTTCATCTAGCAGCTTAATGAATTTATCAACAGAAAAAAAAACTCCGAAAAATGTTGTATACAAAGAAGTTCTTGCTTAAACACAGGTATAACAATAAAATGTAGATGGCCTGCGTTTGAAAAGAAAATAATTACTTTAAAAGCATCCTTAAGGATCGGTAAGGACAAGGGCATATATATATAAGGAATCCAGGGGCGTCCGGACCCTCCCAAAATTAGGAAAAAATTATAGACAATAAGTAATTATTATAGAGGAATTTCGTAATTAAGTGCACGTAGCACTGTTATCCCCCACTAATTCCATTACCCGAGCAATGCCGGGTACGGGAATGCTAGGAAATTATTTATTACTAGGAAATTATTTATATGGCAAAACAACGTTTGCCGGGTCAGCTAGTATATATATATTAGTCTTAAATTGGTTTAACTAGCACCAGTTTCCTAAATATAGAGAGCCTTCATGGAATTGGATTCTAAATTCTTAATTTTTCGGTCACGAACTCGAACCTGTGCAATTGGACCATGCTAACTGAAGGATTAATTTTAAATCGTTGGCTTCTTAGACGACGCCCGTTTTCCAAACTGTTTGATAACTATTTAGTCTTCCGTTGGTCTAACAAGCACCAGTTTCATACTCATGCTGTACCTTCATGGAATTGGATCTTGAATTCTCGACCTTTCGGTCACAAATCCATACGTTTTACAATTAAAGCATCTTAATTGCAGGGTTAATTTTAAATCATAGTTGAATTGATTCTCTGTTTTGAAATAATTCAAAGATTTTTTTTGAGATGAGTATCATAATTTTAAATTGTGGCCTGAGCGACAAAAAGGACAATACATAGAACAGCTTATTTCACAAGACAGTATAACAAAATTATTTAATTAAATCAGAATCATTTGAAGGACAAGAAGTATTAATGATGGTATCAGATTCAAAAATCTTAATTCATTGCCCTGAAATTAATATAGAGAATTGTTATACGATATATCGATATCTCGACCTTCACAAAAAATTGAAAGACAAGAAGTAGTATTTGGTGATATCATATTCACCTGTCATGTCACTGTATCATGTAGTAGAAGTAGTATAATTTGGTAGTATTACATTCAAAAAGCTTGATTCATGGTTCTGAAGTTAGAATGTCGACATCGGCTACTACTGTCTTTGTTTTAAACACATAAAAATAAACAATCAAGAGAGAGACGGTGCTATATTTTTAATGGCATAATAAGATAATTAAAAATAAATGAATTTTCTGGAGTCTGATGCTCATATTAAGCAACAGGTAGTTATGGCAAAATTTATCAACGCCATAGTTAAACTGTGCGGATTTAAATTATATTTAGTTTTAGATTATGGTGTAATATAGACAAGTACATACAGAATAACATTGGTTTAATAGAGTTCCAAAACCTCAATTCAGACAACATTTTGCTATTAAGTACGTCATTTTTTGCTAATCAGGATTATAAAAAAATCCAATAAAAAAGATAAATATGGGCAGTTAATGCCAACTGGATAATACAATTTAATGGTTTGCGGACAAATCTTTCATTGAGTTATTGATTTATTTATTTAATATATAAAAGTGTACTGAGCAGTTTTGGCAGAGACGAATCTCGAAACCAGGAGTAAAGACCAAGATTCACCAAACACAATACATTTTTGTTAATCCATTGACTGCCAGACATATTTAGAGCGTCTTGTCCTGTGTGCCAAGGTTTTATTTTGAAGAATGCATGAAAGTTTACAAAATATAATTATATTAAGTTACTGATATAATTTTTTAATAGCATTTACAGTAATTTTTATTGAAAAAAACTACGATATAACTCGTAGCTGGCATCACTGAATAAAATTACTGTGTTGCTTGCCACTTGCGAGTTATCTCGTAATGTTCTTTTTTTAATAAAAATTGAAGTAAATGCCATTATAATATTGTACAAGTAACATACATACCTACATACATACATACATACATACATACATACATACATACACACACACACACACACACATACATATATATATAATTTCAATTATCTTATATAGGCACATACATATATGTTGCATATCTTATCCTAGTATATTAATCCAAGTAATCTAATCGTCTAAGCTATAATTTTTACAATAGAAACTTAATACGTTTTTTACTCCATATAAATTTTTCCTTCACCTTTTAAAAATATTTTTTAACTAAAATGGTCATTTGTAATTAATCTAAAATTGCAGCACGTACTACGAGATATCTCGTAGTTGGCAGTTTTGATACACACGCTTAATACGAGATATCTCGTAGCTGGGTTAATAAAAATACCAAAGAAATTCTAGTTATAAACTTTAAAGATATGTAATCATGCTTAATTAATATAAACATATTAAATCCTTCAATCAATTTTTAAAATATTTCATATCTAATTATAGATAATATTATTTTACAGATGTTTGATACTATCCATAGATTAGTTTTTAACTAATAAAACATTTCCCCATGCTGATTGAGAATGAAAATTTTTGGAATTGTAGGGATTAGATGTTCCATTTGAAACAGTTCTGTAATGTATGTATTACGCTGAAAATGTGGCCATTTTTATAACAAAAAACAAATACTAAAAAACATTAAAAATGTTTTATGTTTAAAGAAAAACTGCATTTATGTACATTTCGCGTGCAGTCAAATCGTTAAAACCGCTTGGGTACCGAAATGAAAGTGTTGCCATGTTCTTGTTGGTAATTTAGCGAGATATGTCTTTTTTTTAACATCAAGATGTAGGGATTTTTTTTCAAGATAAGGATTTACGTAAGATAAAAATATATTTTTTGCTCAAGAAAAAAAACTAACAAATTTAAATGTAGTTGTGGAAAAAAAACCTTTGTTTTTGTTGAAACCACGCTTACATTCTTTTTAAAGAGTAAATTAGGATTCGGTAGGAATGAAAACATTGTTTCAGAAAGAAAATTATTTTACTTCAATTGTTATAATTATATAAATTAACAATCCTTTATCTTAAAGTTGAACATGTTCTCCGAAATTTTTTAACTCATAACAAACAATTAACTCGAACCATACAATTTCATATTCAATAAAAAAATGCAACTATAAATATACCAGAGATTCTGTAATTATTTTTTATACATTTTGTTACAAACACATAAAATATGCATTTAGGGAAAAAATTATTCGATACAAAAACTTTGGTTATAATTTTTAATGAATTTTCATGTTTTTAATTTCTTAGAATTGAAAAATTTTATTTTTAAGAAATGCATATGTATGCTAACACTATAAAAAACGATTATAATGTGCTCTCTTAACAGAAAATATGATACGCAGCCTTAGCACCACAATTATAGACGCGCATCACAATAGTGATAAAAATCTTTTGAATCATGTCTGTCTGTCTATATGTATGCAAAAAAGATTGTTACGTTTTTAGCGTAGCTGGTACGGATTGAATGGACTTTACTTGAGGACAGCACAAACAAATTTATTTACAAATATTTACAGGAGGACTCGATAAATTAAAACTTTAGATAAATACAATCCAGCAGTCAACCGCCACTAAGAGCATAAATACAAGCCTTACGTACAATAAACACAGACTGCAAAACAGCTATTGTATAGCACAGTAAACAGTAAATCATAGCGAGCTCAGTTATACAGCAAACGTAAACACAGCTCACTAATAACAAGCTTGAAAAGTAATCCACTAGTCCAGCGAGACACTTCTCTTCCGAGAGGAAACTAACTTATTAACTCCCGGAGCTACGGCAACCCATCCCTTAAAAAGTCGAGCAGGCGCGTGCCTCAAAACATGCGAAGCTTAATGTATGATCCAACTGCTACCAGACTATTCCTTTCGCCAAACCAACCCGGCTGGAGATAAGCTCCTCGTCAAGCTTCGCCAACTTGGACGGGCTTCCGAGACGCTCACCCGCTTGTAACAATATATAGTTCAGTTTTTCTCATTGGGATGATTCTGAACATATAAAGCGTGCTATTAATACTGGATGTCTAGCAGTAATCGTCTCCTTAAAACGTTCGCGCATACACGCTAATATGGATGTATTTTTAGAAAATCACGTTACATGGCATTGGAATACACAATTATATTAAACTTTGGAGGAATTCAGCTTTTTAGTGAATTTATCATGCCACTTAAGGAATTTTTCGGGGATTCCTTTCCTGACATTGAGATTTATAGTATCTGAAAAAGATATTTTGTTTTTAGATCGATTTCTTTCTCAACCTGATTGAAACTGAAATTTGGCATATCATTACAGTTGTATCCAGAAAGTTATAAGTCACTAAAATTTGATATATTTAAGTCAATTATTTTTCAATAATAGCGTTTACAAATTTCCGAAAGCATAGAATGACAGAGGGCGAACTCCTTTTTGGATTTTGAAGAAATTTGACAGGTATTCACAAGATAGACAAAAAATATGGGTACAGAACATTTTCATCCAGCAACGTAGTTATTAGGTTAACTTTTATTCGATCAGCCTGATAGGCAAAATTCCTTTGAATCAAAAATACTCAAAGTCTGACATAAATTTACAAATCTAGTGTTTGAGACTGTAAGCCAATTTTATGCATCTAGTTTAAATCAGGGTGGTTTTCTTTTCTTTTCCTTTTTTTTAACAGATAGGCAGATTTAATGCCAAAAATATTTTTTTCAAACTCAAAAATACCTAAAAAGTGGAAAATCGTCGAAATATTGAGTTCGTGTTTTTATTTTTAAACTAAAAAAAGACCAAAATCTTGAACATTCGTCAAAATATCGAGTTTGTATTTTTAGTTTTCAAACTCAAAAAGACCAAAAGTGTGAAGATTTGTCAAAATATCGAGTTCACCTTTTTTTTCAGATTTAAAAAGACCTAAAATGCGAAAATTCGTCAAAATATCGAGTTCATTTTTATTTTATTTATTATTGTTATTATTATTATTATTTTTGGTTTTGGTTTTCAAACTCGAAAAGACTTAAAACGTGAACATTCGTCAAAATATCGAGTCGGAATTCTTTGATAACTACAACTTGTATAAGAGAAAGTAAAAGTCCGAAATATGAACTTTCGAACAACTTTTAAGGAATTATGAAGTTTACATCTTGCGTTGTAATGAATTGATAATCCTCAATATAGAATATAACCAACTGATTATTATACATTTTGTTCCATGCTAACATGATTTTGAAACTCATCGCGAATCCAGTAACGATTCAAAAGAATTCATGTTACCATAACATATTTTAAAACAACGTGCAATCACATGACACGCGTTGCTAGGGTGGCTTTTAACTGCAAATTATTTGACATATTTTCATAGGTTTTGCCTCAGAAATTTGTTCTTTTGACCTTCCGAATTAAAAGTATTAGAGAAGTTCTATTTCTTCTTCATTCTTACTGTTAAACTTGCTGTAAAATTTCCTTGGTATTGCAAATAAATAAATATAAAATGACAATAAAAAAAATCCAGCATGGCCTATAACTGGTTTCGTAACTTTAGAAACTATCGACAAAGAAATTAAAGTGGTTTTAACGGTAAAGACATTCGCTTAGTTCGCAAACATAGATGCATCAGGAACTAGGCCTTCCGCTTAATAGGACAATTTCCGCCCTTCCCAATCCGTTTATGCTTTTCCTCTTCCTATAGCTAACTTCGATAAACAGGTTTAAGCAAAATCTATTTACAAAGTCTCTGTTTAAAGAGACGTTCAAAAGGGGAATACCATTTGTTGCGAAATTAGTTCCAATACCTTCGAGTTGTCATTGCTTGTTTGTTTCTATTAATATTGCTTTCTCAACATTCTGTCCAATGCAACTCAACTCAAATGCGTCTATTGATCTCATGTAATCGGCTTTTGATTATCTATTTTCTCTATCAGCTTAAGAGCTTAATATTAGGGCAATTAAATCTAGTTCAAAGGGGTATAGATTGGGTGGATAATGAATTTATGAATGAGTACTAACCAAATTCCAAATTTCGTTGTGATATCTTTTGCTATTTTATTGGTTTTCATTTAAAAATATTATTAATTAATAATTTCGTTTAATTTTTACAAGGTTTAATATTATATTCCCAAATCACAAAATCAACTTTTTTAAAAAAAAAACTTGTTTGCGAGATGAAAACGAACTTGACGACATGCAACATGACTATATACAAAAAGTATCCCGATGTATTAGACCGAAACCCTCAATTTCGAAGCAAGATAATTTAAGGTATGAGCTCAAGAATCATGAAAAAGAACAACTAATTTCGAATAGTTACGGTTACAGATACAACATTTCAAAATTTTCAAGTTACAACACCTACTTTTTTTTTACTGCTATGCGTTCTCCAAAACAACAACAAAAATATGGTGTTGAAACAGTATTTATGGCCTGAAAAATCACCAGTGCTATACATACTAAGAAAAGAGAAAATAGCTGTGATATGCATAAGAGCAATAGCTGTGACATGTATAAGAGCAATAGCTGTGACATG
>JAOUZG010019115.1:1392209-1408011 GCA_026289955.1 Argiope argentata | reverse complement strand
AAGAGCAATAGCTGTGACATGTATAAGAGCAATAGCTGTGACATGTAAAAGAGCAATAGCTGTGACATGTATAAGAGCAATAGCTGTGACATGTATAAGAGCAATAGCTGTGACATGTAAAAGAGCAATAGCTGTGGCATGCATAAGAGCAATAGCTGTGACATGTAAAAGAGCAATAGCTGTGACATGTAAAAGAGCAATAGCTGTGACATGTATAAGAGCAATAGCTGTGACATGTATAAGAGCAATAGCTGTGACATGTAAAAGAGCAATAGCTGTGGCATGTATAAGAGCAATAGCTGTGACATGTAAAAGAGCAATAGCTGTGACATGTAAAAGAGCAATAGCTGTGACATGTATAAGAGCAATAGCTGTGACATGTATAAGAGCAATAGCTGTGACATGTATAAGAGCAATAGCTGTGACATGTATAAGAGCAATAGCTGTGACATGCATAAGAGCAATAGCTGTGACATGTATAATAGCAATAGCTGTGATATGTATAAGAGTAATAGCTGTGATATGTATAAGAGTAATAGCTGTGATATGTATAAGAGCGTCATGATGTTCCAACAACATTTCTTTCGGCATGGCACGTACTTTGGTTCTAGGCACTATCTGCCATCGTGGTTGAAGTAGGTTAAGTAGAAAATTTGTAAAACATAATACAAATTTTTTTCTATTGTTTATCAGCTATTATTGGTTATTTTACACTTTTTTCTTGGCATGTCTATCGCCGGTGATTTTCATGCTATAGGTACCGATCCAAAGCAGCCTTTTTAATGGATAGCATATTCCAATAAAAAAAGTTATTGTTTCCATTTGAAAACTTTGAAACTCTGTCAATGTAACCATCATTGTTAGACCTTAACTGTTGTTTTAAATAATTCTTAAACACATACCTGAAACTATCACGAACCAAATTTTTATTTCACACCTGTGAATAATTTTATAATTACAGTCTCATATTTGCTGTTGTAGTGTGTGATGTGACTAATGGCACTTGCCGTGGACAGGCCCCGCTGATACGATCAGCAGATTTTAAGCCTAAAAAACGCGTCTCTTTGTTTTACAAGTAGCACCATCTAGGGCCAAGAGTACGACTTAGCTACACACACACCACAACCCTTTTAGGGGGCGGACTTCATTCATGCAAACTAATTCATTTATCTCAGATCGTAATTTAGACCTGGAACGGAGAATGATCACCTCTGATCCAGTACCCCGAGTGGTATTACTCTCGACATGGAGGACTTTGAGATCACAACACATTTTACGAGCGCCAGCCGCCACACTATCGGGGAATCTTTTGGCCAGTGAGCTTCGAACTCGTAAACAGACTCATATATCCTTATAGTTTTTATAATTTTCCTTATAAAGCTTTTCTTTTCTTAATTTATATCTGATTAAAGTATAGTTTTTATTTTGTTCATATTTTTTTAAGTAAACACCTTTCAACAAAAATTAAAGGAATATAGAATCAAATATTTGTTTCCAAATTCTGATACGGAATGGCTGAGGTCGAGATTTCAACCAATCACATTCATTTATTGGCAAATAATATGAATCGTTAATAGATAGCTGAATAGTAGACATAGATTGAATTATTACCGAATATAGTGCGTGTGTGTTGAGAATTTAAAATGCTTTTAAAGAAACCGAATATTCCAATTCATGCCAGTTACGTGCAACCATTTACTCTCTTAATGCTAGGACACTGAATCAGAAACAAATTTACCAAGTTTACGGGCAAAATGCGGCGGGTTATTCGACGGTGAGGATGTGGGGGCGAAGGACGTGAAAATGTTCACGATGAGGAATGAATTGGGCGGCGGAACTTTGATTGATGATGATTTGCTTGCAGAAGTTGAAGAGAAGATTAAGGAGGGAAAGATTCGCCATTACGACACCCGTCAAATGTGTTTTCTTCAAATTTCCCGTTTACTCCTGCATCATCGCAGGGGACATCTTTGTACGATGAGGGCATATAAAATATGCCACTCCGTGATAAATGTTTCAAGAATTGGCGACAACTATGTTGGAAAATAATCCATATAATGGGCTTCGTTATGCAACAAAAATGCGTTTTAAATTAGTAGGGTTTTCTTCTTTTTTTTGTATACGTAATATAGAAAACTATAGTAATCGTCAAAATTTTTTGAATGCGCCATTTTGATGAATTAGACTTCGACGAGCTGGAAACCCAGATTTTTGGAAAATGTCCGTCTGTCTGTGACAGAGATAATTCAAACACGATTTGAGGTAGACTAAAATTTGGTATATGATATTTACACCACATTTGCTTATTTACTGTGACATCTATCTGTTCCGTCTGTCTGTTTTAACTTAAGTTAATACAATAGCAACAAAATAAAGAAATCTAGATATATAAATTAAGCTCAGATTCAACATCGATAGAGTAGACAACTATCAAATTTTGGGGCCGGGATAGCTTGGTCGGTAGATAGTTGGACTCGTAATCCTTAAGTTGCGAGGTCAAACCTCACCGGCCGAAGATTTTCCGAGTGTGTGGTGGCTGGCTCTCGTTAAATCTATCGTGCTCACAAAGCTCTAAATGTCGAGAGTCATACCATTGAGGGTAATGAGTCAGAGGTGATAGTTTTCTGTTCCAGAACTAAATTACGATCTGTGGATGAATGAATGAAAATGCATGAATTAAATCCTCCCCCTAAAAAGGTTTGTAGTTATGTCGTACTCTTGGCCCTAGATGACGCTACTTGTAAACAAAAGACGTATATCTCCGGATTAAAATCTGCTGATGTGTCAGCGGCGCTTGTCCATGGCAAGTGCCATAAGTAACAACTATCAAATTTTGATCCTAACTGAACCATTGGTTGACTGACGTTGGTTTATACTTTCAAAAATATAACGAAATAATTCAAAAACACAATCCTTTAAACCTTAATCCTTAATTTTTATCCTTAAATATAACAATTATGGTATGGTAATTTGTGACTACAAATGCAGTTTTTAGTTAAATTTTTGTTCTAATCGCTTGGGAAAAACGCGCCTGAATTGCAAATACGATTTTTTGTGCTATTGAGTGTATGCCAAAAACAATGCTACGCATATTACAATAAGTTCAGTGAAAATGCTAAATTCATGCCAAGAACTCAATTTGTCTTTAGTATTGCATGAGTTCACTGCATGACAAATTTAGTAGAGTAAATGCATGATGTGTTCAATGCATCTGTCATGCATGTCAGACGTTCATTGGCATGACAAATTTGGTAGAGATTATGAAAAAAAGCTTTGGTAGACTACTCTCGCTAGTTTTAAATACTTAACTGAACTTAATTTCTGGATTTTCATTTTAACTTAGACATTATAGGTTTTCTATGATTAAATACAGCAGCAGAAATAGCTGCTCATTTTGTGACAAATAGCTATACATTTTTTGAAGAGAATTGTTTTAATGAGCAAATACGACAAATATTAAATGCAAAATTAATGTTTCGAAACTTAACATGACAGTATTGTTGTTGTTACTTATGGTACTTGCCATAGATAAACCCCCGCTAGTTATATCAGTAGATTTTAAGGCGAAAGGAGCATCTCTGATATCAAGTAGAGCCAATTAGGGCCAAGAGTACGACTAAGCCACACACACCTCACAGTCGCTTGCATAGCCCCTTTTTACAGGGAGGCACAGTCACACATCTCACAAAATCACACATCTCAGAAGAACAACCATGCCTGAACCGGGACTCACAGAACACGAGGAAGACACGCTGCCTCAGTGTCAGAAAACCGGTTTAACATGATAGTGAAATATGCAATACATTGAATGATGAACTGTGATAGAATTTGTTTTTGAAGTAAATAGCTTCAATGAGCAATTAAGGGTTATAGCTAAATAAAATTTTATAAAGGGAAATTTAACATTATAATGATGCTGGCCATGGGTTTAGTAGAGAAAACTAATAAAATTCATTTTTATTAGTTAGTTTTCACGAGTAAATTTAAATTCGTTGCTACTGCCAGACTTGGCAGAGCAACGAAATTTGATTTGCATTCAATAACGAATCAGATAAAATTATTTAAATTAAATTAAGTCTGTTAAGCTAATGTTTTAGTTATGAACTTTTAATTGCTTACTGACCACATAATTTTTTCTTCAAAATTGCAAGGTATTTCGCAGAGTCAGGCAATATGAACATCACTAAAGCCTGTATCCAATATGAAGATTTCGCGTTGTATCAACTAGCGGATGTTTAACCCTAATGAATTAAGCATACAATAGGCTCTAATGAAACTCTTTTGAAAACTAAAGTTTTCCTGTAGAGCAGTTTTCCAATGTAGAGGATATTCAAACTTGCACCCCGCATAAAGATCTCATTCTGTATCATTCAGAGAATGTTTAATCCTAATGAATTTAGCAAGCAATAGGCTCTAATGAAACTTTAATAAAAATTGTAAGTTCTTTTCGTAAGTCTGATAATGTGGAAGACATTCAAGCCTGTCTCCCCTCTGAAGATATTACATGTATCAATTAGAGGATGTTTAGTTCTAATAAATTAAGCATGCAATAGCCCTAAACCTTAATGTATTCAAGCTCACATAACAATTTAGTAAGATTTTAAAATGCTTCTAAAATAACTAAACTCTCATTGAAATGGCGATTGAAGGAAGATATACCTACAGAATAATATTTTTCCGAGAAAAATTTATTACGAAAGGAAAATGATCATCATCTTCCAACAATTGGAAATTTTATTCAGTAAATGCATTTAGAGTGCATAGCTATTACAACAAAAAATTCCTTACAGAAAATAGTATCCTTCCTTTAGAAATTATATTCAGCAGTTATTCTCAATGCAAACCGAGAAATTGATGAGCAAAGATTTCTAGAAGATTTTCCCTCGTAATTACTTTATTTTTTTCTTCTTCCAGAAGCAATGAAAATGGGGAGAAGAGTTGAAACTGCACAAAGGAAAGTAAGGCTTTTGAATGATAGAAAATGTACTTTATGAAGTAGCGAACTTCTACAGAATTTCTTTCAGGAACTAACGCAATTTGGGATGATGTTGGAAAAGGCCTTGCTGGTTCTCCAGATTCGGAATGGGAAACAAAATGAGTTTTTTAATAAGTTACTATTATCCGGGAAAAGAAATCGTGGGAGGTATATTCCTTGAAATGTCAACTAAATTTCCCCCATTTTACGCTCGTTATTTTGCATTAAATGTAACGCTCCGGAGATGAATCTCTATTAATAATGAAAGGGAACTTGCATGTATGAATGCTTTTGTACTTTACAGGCCACACAGTTCGATCTGTTGCTACCAAATTTTGAAAAGATATATTTTAGAATTATAAAATTTGGATTTCGGAGGAATTTTTAAAAAGTTAAATTAAAAATAAGTGGAATTTTGACATTTTTCTGCACCTTCTGCAGAAATTATTACTATTCAAATCTAATCCTCATACAATTCCTCTTACATAAAGTATTTGATGAGAAAGAAAGATTAAATTACAAAATGGAATTAAAATTTAAAAAAATATACTTTTTTCACGGATATAATTTACGAAACCTACGAATTTAATTCGGGGAAAAATCCGAAAGGATAGATTTAGTATAAGCATTAATTATTAAAACGAATGATTAAATTTAATCAGTGTTAATTACAAAGTGAAGAGATTATTCTACAGATAATCAGTGTTAATTAGAAAACTTCATTATTCTACATATAATCAGTGTTAATTAGAAAAGAACATCATTCTACAGATAATCAGTGTTAATTAGAAAAGAACATGCTACAGATAATCAGTGTTAATTAGAAAACATCGCCCTTATTCTACATATAATCAGTGTTAATCAAAAAGCAAACTAATTATTCTACATATAATCAGTGGTAATTAGAAAGCAAACCAATTATTCTAGATCATTCAGTGCTAATTAGAAACCAAATCAGTTCCTTTACAGAATTTACCAATATAAAATACAACTAACAAATTGTTGCTTCATCTTCCATTATAATATAAAAATTGTTTTTTTTTTTAAAAATACAATCTCTTTTTGCAATTTATTAGTATAAATATTGTAATAAAATTCCTGTAGCATTATGGAAAATATTTCTAATACACTTATCAAACCAATAAAATAAAAATGCTGAATTTGAAATATTATTCTTATTGATAAAAAAAATCGAATAGCAATTTTTGTTCAATATTGAATATTCATATTTCGGTATTTCTTTGATGAAAAATGCAAAATAATGCAGGATTTATTCCTATTCGTTCTCCGGAACTTAAATGTTTAATAATGACTTAATTAAGCTCTTTATTAAAATTCTTTAATAAAGCGCTTTATTGAATATAAACAGTGTGGAGAATGGAAAGAAAAATGAACATTTCCTGGATCATCTTTGTATAAAATACAATTAACTGAAAAAATACTTTTACACTGCTATAATAATAATGATAATAATAAAAGAAAATAATTTCAAGCAATATTAAAAGAAAACTTTTTGAAAACACGATTTTTCTTTGTTCAAGATATATATGTTTGAACTGTTGAAAAATGTTTTTTTTTTCTTTTTACAAATATTGTGAAAATTATAAGAAATATGTTGATCTTAATATCTCAGATAATCACTTTTAATTTCTGTCAGAAAATATTGCTTTGCCATAATGAAGAATTCGACTTAAGAAGAGTAAATTCAATTACCATACGCTAATATTTGATCGATTTTAATGGGAGAGAAAAATAAATTCAATTTTCTGGATTTATTAAATCATATTCTAAGGCACAAATTCTACACCAGACAATGCAAAATCAAACAAATTCTAGATCTTTTTAATGGAAAATATGAAACTGCTAGAAGAATAATACATTAAGAAGAACAAACTGTATTAACATGATTAAATTAATAAGAGATCTTGCTTTGTTTAAAAATACTAAGTATAGAATACTAACAGAATAAACTAAGTAAATTAATTAACTAATACCATAATTTTGAATTATTGTAGATTCCTAATACAGTATTTATTTGGAAACAAAAAATTATTCGCATATGCTATAAAAGAAAAATGAAGAAATTATTTCAATATTATTATAATCTATTAATTACTTGTGATACAATTTTTTCTTTAATGTAATGTTTGTTAAGAATGATATGTCATAGGTATTTTTTAAAAAGATTAAATTAATAAATTCATCTAAAGCATCAAAAATTTAAATTAATATATAAAGCGTTTGCATGTACATTTTTATTATTTACTACAGTTATGTTTTCGCCAGCAAATATTTACCAAAATTGATTACATTTCAGTATTTTAATATTTCATATCAAATTAATTCCTTTGAAGCTTTTAATCCCGTTTTTATAATACTAATAATAATGTTAATGATAATAATAATAAAGTTTTTATAATAATAATAATCTGTAATAATCCTGGGAGAAAAAAATGTAATTAAAATAATTTATTTTCTGTCTTTAGCGACTATCTATTTTTGTTGATTCCTACGCTTATGAATACCCATAGTTAAAAATTAATCAAACTTATATCATGAAAATATAAATTTGATTAAAATGTTATTTCCGTGTAATATCAAATTATAAATATGGTAGTCTAACCAAATCTTCCAAAATTAGACTCTTCAGATAGCGGGTTTTTAGTGACAATGTCTGTAGGTTTTTTAAAAATACTTACGGGTTCAGTTTCTAAACCAAGATTAAAATATTGCAAACGAAGGATGAAGAGACTCCTTTAAAAAAAATAAAAATTTTTATTTAGAGTTAAAGGGTAAATTTACAAAGGGGTGTATTTACAGGGAGATATTAAATGAATTAAAACATGGAGATATTAAACAAACAGAAAGCTAGATTCTTTCCTCTAGGAAGACGTTAGAAGTAACAAAAACATTATGCGACCGAAAACATATTACCGCGTAGCTTTGAGAGCGGGAAACGCCGACGCCTGGACACGTCTTTACCGTACAGTGGTTAGTAGGCCTCTGCCTGAATATTAATTGTGACAGTTTTTCAAAAGCTCAATAGATGGCGTTGTTCTGGAATGTTGCATTTACTGAAATTATCGTCCTCTTGGAAATGATCTAACCTTTTACAATTCTTGCTTAGAATTGTGCCTACCTTCAGATGTAGATAAAAGAAAAGAATTCTAAACTGATGGCTCCGTGGGATATCCTACATAAAGTACTTCCTTACATATAAATATTGCACTCCCCCAAAATTTATTTACTTACTCTATTATAATTTATCTTAAAAACAAAACTAGGGGGAGTGGTCCCCTCAAAACTTTCTTACATGCTCTATAAGAACGGTGTTATCTGACCTGTCGCCGCATAAAGAGCATGAGTTGTCTGCATAATTGCAAATGAAATGATATGAGGGTTCAGAGTTTTATTTTCATAGTCTTGTACATTATAACTGTGCACGTTTTAGTTTCAAAAGGAAAAACGAATGTGCATTTCGGGAAACTTTTTTTTCGGCTGACAGAAACCAAAAAAAAAAAAAAAATGTAAATTCGGTAAGAATCTATTCTTTAGATACTAAAACTTTGTAACAAATTTTATTTATTCAAATTGTTGCGCCTTTTCATTTAACGAATTTTTATGCATGCGAAAATACAAAAAAACAGATTGTCATCACTTCAACAGAAGTGTGTATGTGTCTACATAAGTGCACGCGCTCGTAGCCTTACAGATTAGACCTTTTAAATAACAATTAGACGGCTTTCTGGCACAGAGGTAGCGCGTTCTTCCTCGTGTTCTGGGAGTCCTGGGTTCAAGTCCCGATTTGGGCATGGATGTTATTTTGTGTGCTATCTGTAAGATGTGTGACTGTGCCCCCTGTAAAAAGGGGCTGTGCATTCAAATGTGGTGAGCGGATAGCTAAGTCGTACTCTTGACCCTAGTTGGCGCTACTTCAAAAACAAGAGACTCTCATTTCGGCTTAAATCTGCTACGGTATCAGCGAATGGATTGTCCATCGCAAGTGCCATAAGTAACAACAAATAACTATTATCGAATTCGGCACATACACACTCAAAAAATTCGAAGCTTTTTTTTTTGAAAAAAATGCCAATTATTTAAAAATTGAACTGAATATTACAGATTTTCTGTGATAACTTCCGAGAATATTATCACTCAAAAATAAAAGTTATCCATTTTTCAAAGTTTAAAAAATTGTCTTCTTAACGAAATTAATTTAGCAATCGTCCAAATTGTAGCTGAATTTCGGAAACAAAAAAATATTTGTCTAATTTTGAACAGTATATAATTAGTATATATTATAAGTAATATGAATAGACAATAGATTATTTTGGTATCATTTCTCTTCATACTGTCACGGAAATGGTCCGACGGGTGAACGGAGAAACACCCAGCGAACTATATAACGAATAATGACATTGTTCGTCTAGAAAAGGTGAATCATAAGTAGAAAAAGACAATCGAAATAAACTCAAAATCAACAACTGCAACAATTAACAAAACACGAGCAGATATCGAATCTTTCTAAAGAATAGCACAGCACAAAAGTGGTCAGCATATATTCACTGAACAGCAATCAACACTCCAAAGAGAGGACTCTGACTAATTCACTCTGACTAATTCACTCTATCTTTTTCTTGCTTATAAATGCTTTTATTTGTTTCAATACATGGAATTTTCTAGAAGATTCTTCTGATTATCTGAAGATTTTTTCGAGTCGTAACAAAAATCTCAAAAATTCATTCAGTTTCTAAAACTTTCATTTTTGCCCCCTAAGTCCTTAAATTTGTAACAAAACTTCCAAATAATCACAAATTTTATCAATAATATTGGTAGGAGGATCGTTAATTTGGAATCTATTCAAAAAGTCTAAAAATCCCTAATTTTGGAACTGATGTATGAAACCAATATTATACATTAGTAACAATATCAAATACTTTTTAACTTTTAGGTGAAACGATAAATTCGTCAAATGGTATGAATTGAATACAAAAAATCTACTAAATTTAATTCACTCATTGTAATTTCATATAATATTTTAGATGCAGATGACTTTTTTGATTCATATTATTTGAATTTCATTTTGCTAGAAAATATTCCACACCGAAACTGAAATATCAAACTTGGAAACAGCAAATTCAATCATCGTATGCTAATATTTGACTTCGTTTCCCGGAAAGGAGATTCTGATGTGATAGAAAACGAATTTTAGTTTTAACAAAACTTGGAATTGCGCTTTAGAGTGAATTGATTTTCTTTTTTCGCTTGTGTTTTTGTTCAAAATGGATGTTTCGGTAGTTAACGGACGTCAATGCATTGTTTTAAAATTTAAATTAACTGAAATACACCGCATTATTCGATAGTAAACTACATAAATACGTGTACTTTTATTATGAATATTATTAAAATATCATTAAAATATTTTAGTAATATATAAAATACACAGAATATATTTATCGTTTGAAGTTTTTTTATAATTAAAATGAAATCATCAATTGAACCAAACGATTTTTAAAAGCGATAAATTCTTTTCAAATTTTTTTCGAAAGTCACAAGTAACGATCAGACAAATATTTCCATATTATTAAAAAAAATGTAAGAATGATTTTAGTGAAGGTTTTGAAGCAATGAATTAAATAGTTACTACGCTGCTAAATAAAATTTTATCTGCTCGTGAATTCTTTGATTGTCTTTGTTTGAATTTGAGCGATGGATTTATATAAATGGTTATTCCAAATTTTTTAATACTCAGAGCTTTAGATTCTTCCAAATTATATTATCCCTTAATTTTTAGAATATTTTGACAAAGATGACAGATTTTAAAGACAGTAATTTCTTAATCTAATTAAAGACGTAGCGAAGGATTTTTTCGTAATGAGATAAACTTTAAAATTCTTCTACAATCAATGAAAATCATAACTAAAAATATTTAATTAAATAAAACATATTTTTCAAAAATTAAAAAGTATTTCACCGTTGCCTAGCAACAGATTATGTATAATTTTCACTTCTCAAAATCAGTTGCAATTATTTAATTATTTATCAAATTTTGCTAATCTAATAAACATAGATGGAAAATTGCATGGAATTGGAAAGGTTATTGAATAAAAATTTCTCTTGGGATAATATGTTCCGATGTAAATGCGTAGAAACGATAAAATTTTGGTATATTTCTAATTAGTCGAAGATTTAATTAACTTTTTGCAATTTGGGAAGATGATCGCATTCATTTTTGTCTTAAATAATTATATGAAAGTGGTTTTCTTTTCTTATTTTGGCTTTTTTAAATCTTAAATAACAGTATTCAATGATGGATTCGCCCCATTTGTTTAAGAAGTGATATGTAAGAAAATTACACATCCATAATGAATTTATTTACACTCATGCCCATTAGGATAATTCAGAGTTATGTTGAAATCGAACTCTCAAATACGTATATAACCAGTAAAATGACTATACACATCTTCAAAAATCATGCACAAATTGCTGGAAGCCACCAGATGACACGAATAGTACACCACAATGGCGAGAGTGTAAGAGAGTGATGTATAAGGAATACAGGCAAAGAAGTAAAATTGTTCGAAAATGCTTTATAAGCCTTTCTGTGCATTAACCGCATAGTTAAGACGCAAATTACTCATTTAGAGGAATTTTTAAATGGTAGAGTTATCGAACTTCTATAATATAGTCCTACCCAGCTGGAAGTACCCGAGTTTTTCCCAAGTCAAAGTACAATGCATCTGTAATTGACTGGATGAACTATCACTAATCAATGATTTTAGTCTAAAGTTTGTTGTGCATTTGCATTTAAAAACTATAACACAAATTTTAACTATCTAATTCATTGTTTAAGACTCATCCTGCTCATATACACTTATAGATAGTTAGACAAGTTTCTTCTTGATATATACCATAGCAAATTAAATGAACTTACAAAAGTTTGGTGCAAAGATTATATTTTAAATCTCATTTCAATTCCATTTTTTACATCGACTCTGAAAAGTCTTAAAGGTAAAGATTTATCAACATTAAAAAAGTTGAATTTTCCGATGAATAAAGAATAAATTTTATAGGTTATAGACAACGAATTAATATCGGAGTTTTCAGGCAAAGTATGAGAAACGAGAATTTTTATTTGTCTTTCCAAGACAATGTAGATAATGCATGAAATGTAGATAATGTAGATAATACAATGTAGATACTGTAGATAATACAATGTAGACAATGTAGATAATATATTGTAGAAAGTGTAGATAATACAATGTAAATGTAGATAATACAATGTAAATGTAGATAATACAATGTAGATAATATAGATATACATCATTCGATTGTAGATAGAGCAATAAACGTTATTTAGGTAAGGAATGAAAAAGAAAGATCACGATAAAACTATTATTTAAAAAACATTCATTTTTCAGAAATATATACGCTTTTTCAGAAAAGTAATAGTAATTAAAAAATAATTCAAATAAGGATTAAAAAAATTTAAAAATTAATATAGAAATCTTTCATTTTATAATTTGCAAGAAAACAAAATAAAATATGAATTTACTTGATTCACCAAGAAAGAAAATATTTTTTAAATTGTGAATTGTTGTGAATTTTATTTCAAAATTCGATATTCGAAAAGAATAGAAGATGCATTTCATTCACTGCTAGTTTCTCACTCAATGGAATAACTAGGAAAATATTAATCGTTTCATATATTGCTGACAACGATTCGGTATTTTGTAAAATGTTTGCGTATATCAAATAACGTATTTCAAACTATTAATGAGTTATTCTATTTGAAATATTATTCATCTCAATAGATATACGGTAAGAGAGAGAAAGATGGGAAACAGGAGAAAAAAACAACAGCCACGAAACTGATTACGCATGATAACCACATCCCTACGCGACACCCGAGGATAAGAGATTAAAAGACTTCGGCAGAGTTGAGTTATCTTATGTTTCCTCTACCATTAAGCAAAAATCGACAAGACCAAGGAAGTACGTGACAACATAACGCTTTGATGGAAAGTTCCTATCAGCGTGTCAGCTGGACGCAAAGACCGGAGACCTCAATGCCATCCAAGGTAAATACAGGAAGCGCAAAAACTAATAATAATAACCTCGCCAAGAAAAAGGAGAAGACTCCTGTGATACAACAAACAGCCCGGTGAAGCTCATCTGAAGAGACCACTATATCAGCCCCAAATCCCCCCCCCTTGGAAATCATCCCCGGCTCACGTGACAGCGTTAAGGTCCAATAAACATCTCCTCTGGCCCATAGGGGAGGAGACTGGACAATCCACCACTGACCGCTTGGACATCGCCTGGGGAATCCGCACTAATACTGCTCTGGAGATCGCCAAGAAGGAAATAAAAAAAAGTTGCTGGTAAGGGCAGTGGCAGTAGTAGTCTATGGACTTGACGCCCTACTGTAATACTCGCACTTGATTACAATCAATAGGATCTTTTTCCACTTCCATGCGCCGATTTCGCTCCATCCTTCGAACGCAATCCAGGGGGGATGGTGGAAAGTGGGATTATACATCTACTTGGGCATTATCAGGAGTGGGATCATAGAGAGAATGGTTGCTGGGTTTATGACCGGGAGGGAAAAAGGCAGGGATGAGAAAGTTTAATTAAAAAAATGGGGAAATTAAGAGGGTTTTTATGATTATGTTAAAAAATTGGACTTAATTTCATTTTATTAGCCCCGTTTCATTAAAATATGCTTTCAAATATATTAAAAATTTTCATAAAGTGATTTAAATATAAGATACAGCAGTTTCTATTTAAAAAATTACAATTAGGTATTACAATTTGTGATTATAAAAGATAAATTATCTGAATCATATATTTATTTATGGAAAAATAATTTTAGGCTTTTATTTAAAAATAGATTAATCATATTCTCATGAACATTTAAATAAATAATTAATTTCCGATAGTGTTGTAATTTAGAATGCAGCTAAGAACATAATATCCTTAATTTTGTATGCATTTAATTACAAAAGTTAAATGCATTTGAACTGTATGTATATCGAAAACAAAAACTATCAATAGATGCGTGGTAAAAAATCTTACTGTTTATTCCTTCTACTTCAAAAAATAAATCTTTGGCGTTAATGTAGCTTTTTTACTGTATCTATCATGTAATTTTTGGCGAGTTAATTGGCGATTAATTTCTGTTATGTTGTTAATAGTATCTAAAAATCAAATTTGGGTTTTAGGCGCCTCTTGGTACAGATAATAAAATTTTGATACAGATAATTAAACTTGATAAACACAATTTGATACAGAACTACAAGTAGTCACAAAATTCTCAAATAAAAACAATTTTACTAACATCTTGGCCTTACATGTTTGTACTTTAAGCGGCTTACTACTTTTATAATGTTAGCAATACAACCTTCAATTCACCGGTAATAAGATTCAAGAAAATATTAGAATTCAATATTTTTTTAATGAATCGTCGAAACATCAAATTAATTTTTTTAAGTTATCAAATCTTAAAATTTTTATCAATTATTAGAACATAAAGAATAAAAGTCATCATTAGTTGATGAATAATTCTAATTATTATGGTAAAATGATATACAATAAAAGAATAAAGCATGTAATCCGAAATAATTTTTAATGAGCAACCATCTTAAAATGAATTCTTTTGCAATTGGGGAAAAATGAAGCGCACAAACCACTTAAGCAATTCCACATAAACAATTCCTGCTCACAAACAATTTCACTTTATTTACTACCCATTTCCGAAAACGCAATTAAATTTCATCAAATACAACACCTTAAAAAGGGGCACGAACAGCGGCAAATTACGTTTCTGACCCCTTTCCACCCATACATGCAAATGAACTCATTAATATCCGCCAACAAACTTAAACGGAACACCCCAGCTTCCCTTCCCCGTAATTTCACCCCCTGAAAAGAGTGTGCACACACACGACGGCCTTATCACAGCGAAAATCTCTCCCGAAAGAATACCTCCAATGTTCTCGCAGTAAAACGGGGGATCACGGCTCTTTCCAACCGAAAAACAGTTCTGGAAACTGGGATGGATGGAACGAGCACCATTCTGAAAGAGGAAAGATTATTCATTTCTAACAAGAAGGAAGGAGGGGTGGTGGTACTGGAAATCCCATAAAGTCTTAGGGGAGGAGGTGTAGGTCAGGGGGTGCACCGGGGAGGGAATCCAAAAGAAAAAGCAACAGCTAGTCTTCATGGTCCATTGATTCACCTGCAGAAGCAGGTAATTTAATGGGGGGGACGTTCTCTTCCTCTTCAAGCAGGGGATACATAGATTTCGCTCCACAATATCCCATATTCTTCATCGTGCTCGCCTATTCATAATCTTTTCTTTTCTTGGCTCTCTTCTTCTTCTTTTCTTTCTTCTTTCCATCCTACTTTCCGGACTAACTTTTTCTTCTTATTATTATTTTTCCAGCGGTGGAGGGGATCCCTGGCATCACGAGAGCGAAATTGGTGTAGTTCGGTTCAGGTGGAATCGATTTGAATGCTCGAGTTTATTCGACTGGACAGATAAAAGTAACAGGATAATGTTCGAAACTGTTCTACTTCATCGTCGGAATTTGATGTAATAATCGGCGGATAAAGTGACAGGGGTATTTATTTCTCGCAGAAACAAAATGGAAACTGAGTAGCGGAAGGAAATAAAAACGGAATAAAGTAACTTCTTCAGAAATGTTTTTTTTTTCATTCTCAACTCAAATATGCCAATATTAAAACTATTATGTTTGTTACATCATTTGATTTAACAAATTTTAGTATTTATTATTCAGCACAGAAAAATAGCATGAATACAAC
>JAOUZG010019115.1:1378917-1392199 GCA_026289955.1 Argiope argentata | reverse complement strand
AATTTTAGTATTTATTATTCAGCACAGAAAAATAGCATGAATACAACATTAAAGTTATTATTTCAGTTATATCATTTGATTTAACAATTTTTAGTATTTATTATGCAACACAAAAATATTAGCATACATATACCAGCATTAAAATAACTATGTTAATTATATCATTTGATTTAACAAATATTAATGCTTATTATTCAGTAGAAAAAAGTAGCATATCTTTGATAATATTAAAATTATTATGTTTGTTACATCATTTGGTTAAACAAATTTTAGTATTTATTATGCAGCACAGAACATTAACATACATATCCAGCATTAAAACAACTATTTTAATTATATCATTTGATTTAACAAATTTTAATATTTACTATTCAGTCGAGAAAATTAGCATATATATGCCAATATTAAAATTATTTTGTTTGTTGCATCATTTGATTTAACACATTTTAGTATTTATTACGCAGCGCAGAAAATTAGTATACATATATCAGCATTAAAATAACTATGTTAATCATATCATTTTATTTGACAAATTTTAATAATTGTTATTCAGTAGAGAAAAGTAGTATATATATGCTAATACTAAAATTATTATGTTTGTTACATCATTTGATTTAACAAACTTAAATATTTATTATTCAGCACAGAAATTTAGCATACATATACCAGCATTAAAATAACTATTTTAATTATATCATTTGATTTAACAAATTTTAATATTTATTATTTAGTAGAGAAAAATAGCATACATAAGCTAACATTAAAATTGTGTTAATTATATCATTTGATTTAATAAATTTTAATACGAGGGCTCTCCAGAAAGTAGATTACGTTTTGGAATAAAAAAAATAAACAAAGTATAGGAAACAAATTTTATTATATACAGATGAAAGCCACACTCAAATACTACTTTTCTACATAGTCACCATTCAAATTAAGGCATTTATCGTAACGATGTACGAGCTTGGAATTTCCTTCGTCGAAAAATTCGGCCGCCTGCGCCTTCAACCACTTCGTTACCTCTTCTTGCAGCTGTTCGCGAAATTTGTGGAAAACTCAAAGAAAGTTCCGTTATTGTGAACTTTCGATTTTCACGGACTTTAGCATCGACTTTTTCGACAAGTTCGGCAGTCACTATGCCGGGTCTCCCACTTCGATCTTCGTCGTGAACATTGGTTCGGCCATTTTTAAATCTTATGACCCACTCCACCTTCAGTGATAATGTTGTCCCCATACACTTCACAAAGCTGCCGATAGATTTCTATCGGTTTACAGTTTTTTGCAGTCAGAGACCTTATTGCTGCACGCACCTCGCGGGATTTTCAATCAACGCAGACATTTCAAACCGTCACAGTATATGAACGGAGCACAGCACGAACCTCTCACTGGCACGGCTAGATGCCGACTGAGCTGCGCAACGCTCTGACCCCAAGATGGCAGCGCTAGCCCCACCCCTTGCGGACACAGACGAAAACGTAATCTACTTTCTGGATGGCCCTCGTATTTACCATGAAAACCGATTTTTAAAATTTCTGCTTCTCATCGTTTTTATTACCTATATTCCCATATTCCAATAATATTCCATCAAATATAATAAAATAATTATTTTTATAAATCTAACGCAATTGGACTCAATTTTTTTTCATGTAATCACTAATAAATATATTTGTGAATTATTTATCGCAAACGGGTGACGAATATTAGTTGCGAAAATCCCATCGAATATTATAAAAACAGTTTTTGTAAATCAACGTGAGTGGGTTCAAAGTTTTTTTCGTGAACTCACTACTAACCGCATCTGTGAATTATTTATTATAAACCATTGGTGAACAATCATTGCGAAAGAGTCTACTAGCATGCAATCTTTGGCGGTTTCTTTCGGAAATTAAACGCTAAAAGCAGCTATAATATCAGCGGGCGTGATCATCCCAATATTTTCTAGCAGATTCTCTAAAAATGTACTAATGTATTATCAATCGTATGCTTTTGGCAACAACAATTACGAAATTTTTGTTCTCGTCAAAACTTTTTCATGTACTCACTAAATAATGTATTTGTGAATTATTCATCACAAATTAGAAACGAATAATAGCTACGAAAAAAAGTACAAATCTGCAATCTTTGGCAGAATTTTTTCAACAATTAAACGTTGGTGTAAGGTTATTATAAAAGCGGAAATTTTCTTTCTGGAATTTTCTAGTATTTTCTTTTGCAAATGTAAGAGTGATTAATTATTCGTTCCTTTGGTGAATAAGAGTTATGAAAAAACTGATTAGATTGTGACGATTGGCGATTTCTTTTTATTATTACTTGTTGGGAATGTGGTTAATACATAAATATGAAGCCCCCCGTTGAAGATAGTGACAGTAATTTTAAACGCCTAATCTTAGTTATTAATAACCACCTTTCTGAAAAATCATGAAGAGTTAGCACAATCTAGAGATAAGAAAACGAGAACAGCTATGATGTGAACAGTTTAGCAAACAACTTTGCTGCTTTTGCATTAATACCAAAACAAAACAACCTTTACTGTGAGCAAGATATTTTTCATAGTTAAAAAGAGAGCACGTTACGATTGCAAATTATATTAATGACAATTAAAATCATAAGAATAAGCTAAATCAATTAATACAATCATTAAGAATAAGCTAAATCAATTAATACAATTATTAAGAATAAGCTAAATTAATTAATAAAATCATTAGGAATAAGCTAAATGCTTTTGCAGATAGATTTGAAAATAATAGTAAGATTTGTTTAAAGCTGTTTAGAATATTTCGGTAGCAAACGTAGTTTACACAAGTGGTTCTACTGTTAAAATAAAGCTTCACAAGCACACAATCTGAGCAAACTCTTAGCATTAGAGATTATATTAAATCACGTGTTACGAGGATTTAACAATTATTTTTATTAATTTTCAAAAGGTATATGAGAGAAATTTATATAAAAGATAATCCTAATTTTCGAATAACTCTATCAAACCATTCCATAGACGTCATCAAACATTGCAACGTTCTTTAATATCTCGTCTCTACCCCACCTTTTGCTTGATAGCATTTCTAAATGGTTAATTAATATCAGACTTTTGACTTAAAAACACTGTATGAACAAACAATATATTCATCAATATATGGTTTAATATTGTTCAAACAATGCATCTATCAATACATGAATCTCTTAATCTTCCTACAGGTTTTGGTGGCTTACCGTTAAACCCTTTTAAAAGCATGAAGATTATAATGAAAGAATGCGCGAGTTAGTTTACTGGAAAATGAAAATAACATTATTTAAAAGAACATATAATGTCATTTTTGGAAGTTTTTAATGTTTTCAATTTTAGTGGAATGAATGCTCTGTCATTAATCTCATATGAGAAATGTCAAAAAATCAGCATATAATCTAACATCTGAAACACAGTCTTATACAATGATGTAATCTTTACTTATAATAAAGCACAATGTGTGTGTGTGTGTTGGCGGTGTACAGGCCAGACCGTTCGACTTACAGCTACCAAATTTGGTACATGTATACCTTGGGAACCGGGAATGTGCACCTCGGAGCCCTTTTTGAATTTTTAATTAAAATTTTAATTAATTAAAAAATAAGCCAAATTTTAACGTTTTTTCACTATAACTTCCGAAAATATTACAGCACAAAATTGATTTTTGCATCATGTTAAAGCACAAAAAATTAGCTTTTCAATGATACTAATGTTTTGACCTATAAATTAAAACTCTATTTTTAATGAATTTTTAAACATTTAATTTAATCGAGTTTTTTTCAACAATAAAATAAAAATAAACAAAATAAAAATAAAATTTTATCTTCGCGAGGATCTAAAAAAAATCAGTTTTTAATAAAATGTTGCCAACATATTTCCAGAAGTTCTGATTAAAAAAGTTGATTAAGACCAAAAATAAAACTAAAATATAATTTATATCACGTGATTATATAAAATGAAATAAATAGGAAATGCGATATTTTTTAAACAATAAATGCAAGAGAAAATTTTTCTTGATCGTTTGCAATATCAAAATTAATTGAATTAATGAATTAAAGTGAATAAAAACGCAAAATAAAAATATATTACAGAAGTGTGACAGTTAAAACTGAAAAAGAATTTTTAGAAAAGTACCAAACGATAATCTTCTGAGAGCGATATTAATTATTTAAAAGTAAGAAATCTTAATCGAGCTTGAAGATGACGTCATTTCAAAGAACGACGAACAAAAAGCAATTGATATTAAGTAGAAGTAAAATATTTTTGCATTGGCGTTTTTTTTTTTTTTTAATTTTTAAAACACTAAGACATGTTTTAAATAGTTATTTTTACTCATGTGAAGAAGATATATTGCGCAAATCAAAGAATTCGCCTTCGTGATTGTAATTTATCTCCGCATTTTAATGACTCATGCGAAATAAAAACGCACCTGCTTTCAACGAAGCATACGTAATATTAAAGCTATACTGGTAAAAGCAGGTCAGCTATTTGAAAACGCATCTTTCAAACAAGCATACGTAATAATAAACAATGCAAAATTTGTAAAAGCATATAAACACATTTTTTACCCGCATATTTCGGAGACATCAAAACTTCCTAACCAAAGCAATATCATGTTCTCACATGAGAACAAATAAATCAGCTTTCATTCGAAATTAAGCATATAAAAATGTCATTTTCGGCACGTGCCTGCATAAAATGATACAAATATCAAACATGATATTTGTGGAAAATAAATGGATGAAAACGTTTTCTATAATATTTTACTATACATATATTACTAATCCAATTAAACAGTTTTATTTAAGGCAAATATGGCTTAACATCTACAAGGCATCTTCTGTAATAGGAGCCCAACATATAATTTCTTAATTTTTTGGGGGTGAGGGACATAAATCTCTTACCAAATGGTCTAAGTGAAATATATAATTAGTAGATTGAGGGGGAAAATGCTGATGAATTACGACTTTTAAATTTTTACATATATCATCAGCTCTGTGAATCATGTTTAACAAAATATTCTAGAGACAATAAGTCCTTAAAATAAAAAAGTGGCACTCCAATGAACTAAATCAATCATCAAAGCTGATCGATCTATGAAAATTTCAATATAACTATTCGATAAAAACTGGCGATTTTAGATCACTTTATCAAGATCTCAAAGAAGCCAATCAGGGTTACTCTAGAATAATTGGTCTAGACTATGAAAATGATGATTGTTCTAAACTTGCAATATTCAAAACTGAATAAATCAGCCATATTTGATTGCAGAAGATAGAAATGTTTATTTATTGATTTAGAAGTTGAAATATCAAAAATTCTTTACAGAATATGAATCTATAAGACCAAAGAAATTTAAACCGTAATTTTTTGAAATATATTTATAAACCGAAAAAATTTCATTATCGAGAGCATTTATATACACCTAAAAATAAAATTAAAAACTGAATGTTTCATTTAATAAGTGAAATGTTTGCTGATTAATTCCCTGACATATTATAAAATTATAAAAAAATTATAATGTTTCAATTTCTGTAGTGTGCATAAAACTTCAATGTCGGACTACTCTGCTTTCAGTTTTTAATTTTATTTAAAGACAAGGTTAGATTAAGTAAAGAGGTCTTTACATTAATTGAAGTTTCATCATTTGCACTTTAAATTAAAACTGAATTTTACGAGCTCTGATAGAAAATCAGAGAGAAATGCGGAGTTCAAAGATCAGAACTGCTACATAATAATATAAGTGAATTATATGACTATCGAAATTTGAAGCTTAGAAATATTTTGCTAAAAAAACTTTTTATGAGACCAAGTTATATAAAATTGATTGAACCCTTTAATCGGCATTAATACTGGCGAACCAACTGGTCGCCAAAGGCGGCTAGTGGGATACTATGATCAATATCCTCCTAAAGGGAATGGAACACATTCGATAATAATTTTTGAAGTGACTTTTTGAACATCAGTGACAAAACGAAAGGTGACAATGGAAGAAAGTATAAAACACACGGTGCCATGAAAGCAACATGTTTATACAATTAATTTACATTAAAAAAATAGAAATCGGCCGGGATAACCTGTTTGGTAGAGCGTTGGACTCGTACTCCTTAGGTTACGAGTTCGAAACTCACCGGCCAAAAGATTCTTCAAGTGTGTGGCGGCTGGCGCTCGTTAAATCTGTCGAGGTCGCAAAGTCCTCCATGTTGAGAGTAATAATACTGGAGGTATTGGGTCAGAGGGGATCGTTCTCTGTTCCAGGTCTAAATTACGATCTGAGTTGAGTGAATGAATTTGCATGAATGAAGTCCGCCCCCTAAAAAGGGTTGTGACGAGTGCGTAGCTAAGTCGTACTCTTGGCCCTAGATGGCGCTACTTGTAAAACAAGAGACATATATATCCGGCTTAAAATCTGTTGATGTATCAGCGGGGCTTGTCCATGGCAAGTGCCATAGGTAACAATAACAAAATAGAAATCAACGTATGGAGGGTGGGTAAGGTACAAAGTCAATCTATCTAGCACCATTTACTCTTGCAACTCCCCCGTTAGATTTGTAGAATCTGGGCTTGACTCATTTCACATCAGTGGCGTAGTGTATGATATCAAAAAAGCTGAAAATCCTGGGTAGTAGGTTTATATAAATTGTACCCCTCCCTTAGCACCAATTAGTCTTATCATGGCATTGTTTGATGTGTATCATGTATGCATGAATTAGCCTTTAAGCTTTTAATTCCTACTTCGAGTTTGATTCATCATTCTGAAAGATAAATATGCTCGCATTCATATTAAATAATGATTGAAACAAAAACCTTAATATTCCCCAAACACATTCGTTTCATTTTAAAAAGCCTATAATTATATTTTTGAGTTTCTTAAGAACTTCAAGAAATTCTTGTACTCGTACACATAGAATTGTGTACATTGTTCCGAATCTAAAGTTTTAACATTGTCGTCATCTTTCACTTGAATGAAATTCAGCACCTGAAAGATCAATTTCCTTTTTTAAAAAAATTAGAATTATTGCAGTAAGTAATGAAATGTTATTCAATTTTTTTAAATAATTTTTTAATCTCCAAAACAAATGAAAATTCATTAGAAATCATGGCGATGACTGCTTAATGCTAGTTAATCCTTTCCTGAAAGCAAACTTTGACTCCAAAACAGAATTAGGAAATAGCAATGCAGCGTTTTATCATATATGCACAATATGTACACAAAACAGCTTTCAGTTAATTACAAACAAACATTATTTAGAGCAAACAGACGTCATTTGAGTTGAATGTAAATAAAGAAGCTGAGAATTCGAGCATAAGTTGCCAAATATTTACAGGACTTCGAACCCGTATCGTCAACATGTTTATTCAAAATATACTTGTCCCACTCTTCCTCCCCTTCCAAAAACGAAACGACTTCTCTAACGTTCGATTTCTCAGTGTTGCCTTATTGGTTAGAACGGAAATCGAGGGAGGGAAATAGAAGGTTTTCCATTCTTTTTCCCAATGTTCTACCCTCCCGGCCTCCTCCCTCTCCAGAGCTATAGCTCATGGGGAGATAAACGTCCCACTCCCATTTCTCTCTAAATCACAAAGAAGGGATACGGAACAAAAAAATAACAAGAAGAAAAAAAAATGGCACAACGTTCTTCACTTAGAACAAAAGGTAAAAATCCGCGGGCTTAGAACAGTCAGTGATGTATAGGGAATCGCCTTAAGTTGATCGGTCCGTCGCATATATCCTGTATGATAAACCGTTGGCCCGTGAGCTTAACTTTCGAGAACACCCTATGGAAATGTTGCGAAATGGGATTCAGATTTTCCTCTGCTGCTTCTTGAGGGGGAATATACCGTGGCGGCATTACGACCCGCGAGTCGCCCATAAATCGAATCGAATGGGATTTAGTAAGAATTTTTGGAAAAGAAAATTAGATTTCACCGCGCATGAAATACATATTTAGGAGAAATGGATGGCAACGAGACAAAAAAAAAATGCGTGCTTCAATGAACAAAGTGTAAGCTGGAAATGGAGTCATGTAAGAGCATTTAACAGTTTTAATGCCGTTTGGAGGAACGAGAAGATTCGATTTGTTTCATCGACTTTCAGTAATTTTTTTTTCTGAGGAAGATTGAACACATAAAAATAAAGTGGATGGAACTTTTTGAGGAGTGGGGACATTAATTTTTTTTGGATTATGTGGGAGAAATGTAAAGCACAAAAAGTGAAATGATATTCAATCTTATTTCCTCAGAAACTTTACTAAAAGGATTCAATTTTGTTTTGTATTTAATTAAATAACTTCAGAAATTACACAATGAAATACCAAAATTGAATAATGAATATGAGACCAACAGAACAAAGAGTTTTAACTTCAAATTCAGTCAAAATATTTAAAAATTCTTACTAGAAATCTTAATCCTGCAGTGCATTCGTGTAATCCTTTGATACGCGTTTTATTTCCATTTATAAACTTCAAATGACAATTCCAAATGGCAAGAATGAGTGTTTAGATATCCTTTCTTAAGTGTTTCCTGATAAATATTTGTGATAAAAATCAATGTAAAGCAATAGCTGTATTAGGATTATGTTTAAACCGGTCACTTGGGAAAATACCAAGATGTATAAATTACCAATAAAATACTAACAAAATAGATTTTTTTCGCTGTAAAAAATATATAGACGAAATGGGTTTTTTATTAGGTTGGTGTATAATCCTTAAACGTTTGTTGGACAAGCTATATTTTGATAAAAATGTATCATATTTTATAAATTTATGAATAAAAATATTCTTCTACTTTTAGGATATAAAAATGTGTGTCGAGTCCATGAACTAAGCCACTGCTCAGTTTTTTTTATTTTAAGAATCTTGTACTAAGTGTTCTCGGCTTCGTAGTAATATTATAGAAAACTGATACTATTGTATCAACTGCATGAGATAGGTAAATAATAGGAAGAAAAGATCGATATTGGGCATGGATCTTACGATTTTATTGAATCTAGAGAGATATTTGACGAAATTTGGAATTGTTAATCCCAGACTTGAGCTTAATACGCGACTTAAAAATTAGATTCGTATTTTAGAATTTTTTTGATCGATTAAAATTAAAACTAGCGTTGAATTATAATTGTAGTAACTTGTTAGTTGATCTTAGCCAAAAGAACGAGCACCGATATAACTAAAGTCACATAACATACATACCAAATTTATTTATTTTTGTAAGTTATTGCGCTTTTGTGCAATGTCATTTAAAGAGTGCATTTAAGAGTGCAGATATACTTTCAAAACTATTGAAATAATTAGTTTGGAGGATTGATTTATTTCATATGAATCGATGTTATAGATTCTAAAACTATTTATTAAGTTTTATCTATCTAATTTATTCCTTTTTGTAGCTATGCGCGCAAATGTTTTAGGATGATAGACAGGGATATTTTCTTGTAAAGTTCAAAACATCATTAATAAAAGTAACAAATTTGATGTAAAAGTTATATACCACATTTCCTGTATTTAACTCAAAGTATATTTGAGTTATAATGCTCATAGATAGACAGATTTATTTTAAAGATGTAATTTTTGAATTTAGTGAGATCTGAAATGAGGGAATCCGTCGAAATCTCGAGAGTTCTAGTCTTTTGTCGGTTACAATATTTTTGATGTGTATCCTTTGTAAACGAGAAAGTAAAAAAATGGATTTCTTTTCAAAACTCCAAATTATACAGACGCTTGTAACATAAATAACAAACAAGACATTAATAAGTATGCATAAACAAGGGTGAAATAATAAGAATCATGAGGGACAAGTCATATCAGACTCTCCAACCCCTCCCCCCTGTAAGCAACCGTAATAAATCCTAAAACTAAATGACCAGACCGCCGTAACAAACACACTGGTAGGAACTGTAATTGAGTCTCAAGGACTATCACCGGCCATGGTACACCCCTTCCCGTAGGAAATGCGTCCCATGGGAGGAACCTAAGCCCCATCTGTTAGTGTACCCTCCAGGGTGGCAAGATCCAACCCCCATGCCGGAAGCCCCTCTTGCTCATTTCGAGGTGCGCCCCTTGTTGGGATACCATGAAGGGTAAGGGGAAATGCACATGCATCCCTCACTTTAACTTAAATTCCTTGCCTTAAAAGATAGTTTACAAATTTAAGGAAAAATTCAAAATAAATAATATTTTTTTCTTTTCTTTAAATGTATTAATTCAAATTTAAATAAATTGCTTCTTAACACTTATAAATATATTTTTAAAACATAAGTAATGTTACTTAGTTTTTAAATATACAAAATCCATGTAAGTACGCATAAGGCCAATGATTTGACGAATTGTTGGTGACAGAATTTTGAAGTTATTTTTTTCAATTTTTATAACTCAAAAAACTGAAAAGCTAACAATTTTTAAGAGCATTACAGAGGTGTATATGTAACAAATACAGAAGTAACAAAGATAATAATATCAGACCAATTATACAAAATTATGTTGAAATATAATTTTAACTTCTTTTTCGCAAAACCTTTTCGGAAATCTTTATGGTAGTTAAATTATATCCATCTCTAATGTCTCAGAAAGAAAATTTTAACAACAAGAATTGAAACAAAAGCAATTATATATATTTGTAATTCGTAACTTATTATATATAGATGGATTGGAAAAATTTAAAATATTACATACTTTCTAAAATCTCCAAACCGGTTTCAACCCAACAGATGTACTATAAATATGGAGTAAAGGAATTTTTCTATCAAAATGTCTTGAACAACAAATTTCTTTTTTGGTTCACTTACCTGAAAGGAAAAAAAGAATCATGTGAAAAAAGCAACAAAGGCATACATATATTTAAATAAATATCTAATTTTTTTCATAAAAATATTAACAAACCAATAAAATTAAAAAAAATTGAAATTTTCTAATAAATAATAAAGTGTAAAAAAGTCATTATTAAACTGAAAAATGAAGAATAATATTTCATGAAAAATAATTAATTATACAGCAAAATTGTTCAAGCATGTGATACAGCCACACAATTTTGAAGTAAGTTACAGTTTTCATATTTTAAATTTATTTTCAATTTTTAAAAACATTTACAGCGTTTCTTTCATTTAGCATTTTTTGTGATTTAATGTTCTGAAGATATGAATTCACCTATTTCAGATTTATGTTGTTGTTTTTTTCATCTTCAAATAATTAAAAAAAATATTATTTTCAGTAAATTAATTTTAAAAATGTATTCAAAACTTTTTTCTTTAGTTATTTTTTTCTTCCATTATTTAGAACATTCAATAATGATTTATCACAAATATTATGTAATTATTTTTAAAAAAATCACTACCAGAAGATACAATTCACATAAAATCAAAGTTCTACAGAAATTAATGGATTAATTAAATTGATAAATAATGAAAACTAAACTCTAGAGTATTAATAAAAATATTAAAGTATTGCATTGTCATGGAGAAGAACTAAATGTTCAAAATTTCAGAATTCTAGTTCAATACACACTGCATGAAAAATCAATTGAAAATATTCCACTCTGCAATTTAAACAATGTAATCTAAGTACGTAAAACTTGTGTAGTTTGTATTGAATTATGAGTTCGTTTGTTAACTAATTTACTTCGAGATTAATTCTATTATTTACCTATTGTCAAATAATTTTGGAATGGTTTTTGTAATTTTAAAGATTTTCAAATGATCTGAGAAAGATGTGCCAAAAACAAAATGGCAATCATTCTCTATGCTTTCCACAAGCATTTACTTTGCCGATCATTTCAAAAAATTCCTGCTTTTATATCTGCACTAGAAAAATAAAGTAAGTCTCATAAACCCTGATCTGATATAATTTGTATTCTGATCTGGTATAGAAAACTTATAATTTCTTTCCTCACAAATGTTTGCCCACTTAAAATTTTTGCGAAAATTTCAAAAACACAACTTAATTATATATCCTTCATGAGACAAAAATTGCGATAAATTCCGCCACTCCTAATTAATTTTTTTTAATATTATAGTTTTTGTTATGCCATATATGGATACCTATTAGCCCTAAATCTCTTATATCTTCGAGACATATCACAAAATAAAAATTTTGTAGAGACCATAACAAGCGGTCCAATTTCTCTAATCGAATTAACTGTAGACTAATCAAAATCCGTTATGTTTATTGTTCTTTTCATCGATGAACTTTTCTTTGTTATGATAATAATGAAGATATATGTTTTTTTTGTTATGATAAGATGGAATTCATTAAAGTTGATTGACTGTTTTAATACAAATAATATAATTGACGAACATCTAGTCAACATATTCCCCGCCAGCTGCTGCATTTGTTTAATTTTGTGTTGCCACTCATGTTTAAGAAATAAATAGCACACATTTTACACGATTTCATTTGTACATTTGAGAAGAGGAGTCTACATTCTGAGATCGAATTTTTGGAAATTAAAAATATTTTTTTCTTTAGAAATTTCATATAAAAATATTTAAAATAATGTTAAATTAAAACTGATAAACATTAAAAAGTATTTACTAGAGTTAAAATTACTTCCTTTTTTTGGAAATATCGGTGGTTGTTTTTACAAACATTTGCTATTTCTTTCTACAGTTTTTTATTACTCAAAATAATCCGATAGGTCATAACTCTTCAATTACCACTAATTTCCACAATTTTGTGGCTTAATTGTATGAAAATGATATAAATACTAATCAAATACTCCGTGTTGTTTCTAAACAAAAAATATCTAGAAACTTAAATCATATTTCCATAAACATTCCCATATCTTAATTAGTTTTTAGATCGCCAAAAACGATAAAACACTGCGCAATATTGCATGGCTTCTCCGACTGTTTCGATTCGAACGATTTATTTGCCCGCCATTCATCAGTATATATATTTGTTCGGAACGCTTAATAACCGGCCGTTTATAATGAATATTCATAAGGAGCACTTCCCCCATTTCGCTCATTATTCTGTCTAAGTCCTAAATAATTGAATACTTCGTTCTCTAACTTAATCAATGGAGCAATTAGCGCATAATTTAGATAAGGATTCGTAAATACGTTTCCCTTATGTTATCTTCCGAGTTCGTAGTGCTGCCTTTTTAGGGAAAAAGAGAATCATTTAAGTAAACACTAACAAATTTAACCAATGTCTATTAGAATGCCATGATAATACCAAAAAATATAACTTTTTAGAAAGCTGTGTTTATTGAGAAGGGATTTCATCCTTAAATAACCACTGGGAAACTCGTTATTTATATTTTAATCATTTTTATCATTCCGAAATGTAA
>JAOUZG010019115.1:1363609-1376681 GCA_026289955.1 Argiope argentata | reverse complement strand
TAAACTACTATGGCCTGACGTCAATGACATTTCAAACAATGTATCATGACTGTCATAACTTTCGCTCAGTATAGTGCAGATATGCAATTCATCTTCATTCTGAATGATTTCCCCAGTCGTTACTCCTCTCTTGCTATCTGTCTAACTCTGCCCTTGTGGATATGGAATATGCCATATTTATATAATAAATGTTGGCAGAATTGGTAGGAGGGTTTCAAGTCTTGAGAAATATGTTGCGTAATGTCTGAATAATAATAATATGTTGCTCTTTATAATATTTTTCAAATGAATCAGTTAGCCATGAAATGTATATTGAATTAAATGTGGCTGTAAAAAATGTTTAATGGAATAATCTGAAATCATTAATGATGGGTTATTCACATTTGATTGCTACCATTCGGTAATAAGTAATAAAATCGATTTCTGTCCATGCACTTTCATATATTGTATAAATACAATTACCAATTCAAAGAGGTAAAAAGTTTTTTTTAATTAATAAATGTTTTAAGAATGATAATCAACTATTTCGCTTATAGCAAATCAGCAAATCCAGGCGAGATTATAAAGAAGAGGGGCAAGTTTGGAGCTAAAAAACTATTAAGATTCCAATATCTCATAATATTTTATTGGTTATTGGAGAAAGAATATTATCATCCTTCTTAAACTGCAGTGTAATTTCTTCCCATAGAAACATTAATTTACTGTCAACTAACGCATATTATTAATACATTTTATTGTTAAAAATGTTATATTTATTGTAAGCTTCTATTATTAGATACAAGTAATGTTGGTTTTCGGTTTTCTATAGCATAATAGGCTTAACGTTGTGTTCAATATTAAGTATTATTAGAATTTTCAGTCATTTGCAAAATAACTTTGATTTAAGAAACTTAAAATCATCTGCAAACTGAATGCTTATCAATGGCGAAATGTATTACATTTTTTATACATATATTTACATTTTTTATGCATATATTTACATTTTTAATTATATATTTACACAAACAGCTTTGTCTTGTACTGAATAGATGATAAAAGATGAATGATGATAGAATTGATGATAAAAGAGAGATTAAATAACTGTTTATAGGCTTTTGAGTGGTTAAATATCTATTATTTAACTATTGAAAAGGTAAGAATGGAAGAAGAAACAAAAACCACATCATTATTAACAACACCTTGACTGCTACGTATTTTGACTACGATTATATCAAACTACCTATTTAATTAGTTTAGTTTAGCTTCACTTTTTAAAGTCATACTAACGCTCCCTTCTAAAGCAGATCTAGGGTTATTCTGGAACGGACTGTAATTTTTAACTGCGGTCAGATGACGAGGGGGACACCTGAAGTAGCATCACCTCTCCAATCTTCCACATCACCGCTGGAAAACGTATTTAACCCCAATTGATTAACCCTTCAAATTCTTAATTTTTGAAATGAGGAATAAAAAAATTGATAGATATTATTGATGAGGGTCACCAAGAGAATTCCCACAATTAATTCATCACCACTTGCTTAGGAAACAGAAAATCGTGGCAAATGCCACCTTCAGGTTTGAAAAGAAATGACAGTTAAGAACTTAAAATAACGCGTTGGCAAATACCATAGGGAGTGCCGAACGGGTTAACGTGCACAAGATCTGCTTACACGACATTTCTTTGGTAGAAACAAGCATCGAACCTAAACCCCTCTGGTTTCAAAGACAAGACTTTACCACCAAGTCCCTATAACCTACCTATCTAATTAGTTGACCCCCTTCTTCGATATCTCTTAATTATATTTAAAAAAAGATAATTTATTTCGATAATCCATCCTGTATAATTAGCATTGCTGAATATTAAAAGATTATCATACTCTAAATGAAGGACATGGTAGAATCTTGAAGATAAAACACTCATAATCTCATGTTCTCCGAACGAGCCCATTTGCACTTATATTCCTGCAGTCCCTAATTCACTATAAATGAAGTCGCATCACTCATGTTTGACTTCAACGATAGGAAATTCCCAGAAAGAATTGAAAGACGAGACATTAAGTCGGCAATAAAAGACTGGGGAAGACAGTTTGATGAATTACAGTAAACTAAGTTTCCACATTTCGAATGGGAAGGAACTTTCACCTTTCTCCAGGAAATCACGCCACATTACACCTGAATTCATTTCCTTGCCTGGAACAAATAAAAATCTTCATTACGTCGCTGCAGTGGAGCCAATCCTTCACAATTCCGTAGATATTAACGGCGCAGATAGAACTTATGTAAATAAGCAGACACACTAAAACTCCTTTAGCTGCTGGCAAAATCTAAAAAGACCTTTTCACATGTAAATTGACTTTCTCCACCGAAAGCTTATTTGAATGGATTTCGACTAAGAAATTGAAAGAATGTACTGCGAAAGAACTTAGACGTGGACAAGTTTTCGAATCAGAACTTTCCATTACAACTTTCGAAAGTGTTCGGGAAATTTTAAACTGTGAGAGAATATTATTTGGCATTCTATCTCTGATAAGGTACCTGTAACCTCTATTGACATTCAATTGATAATAATCATAAATGAAACAGTTATTTAAGAATAAGGATATGGGATGTCTTATCAATTTTATTCGTAAATCAAACATTTAATAAAAATCTTCAAACTATTCGAAAATACAAATTCTCAATTCGTTTATGTTCAGATGAGACGAAGTTTAATTTTATGCTCAGATGAAGTGAAGTTTAATGCTATGTTCAAATGCGATGAAATTTAGTGCTATGTTCGGATGAAGTGAATTTTAATGCTATGTTAAAATGAGATGAAATTTAATGCTATGCTCGGATGAAGCGAAGTTTAATGCTATGTTTAAATGAGAAAATTTAATGTTGTTCAGATGAGACGAAGTTTAACACCTTAGTCTCGCTCTAGTGATAGTGTCGGGCTGGGGTATTCAATAGTAACGCAACAAAACAATTAATACCAACTCATTTCTTTTCCCCGGAAGTCATTTTATTTCTCATTTTATACAAAATTAGCAGTAATAGTCTATTTTAAATGTAATTGAAGATTATTTTCAACCAGTTGATAGCACTAATCGAATATGTGTACTTGTGATATTTATTTTGCAATCTTAGCCCAGAGCCAGCCCAGTTACTTCGTTACATGTGGCTAGTTATATGATTGGTTTGTATTCTGTGTTAAAATATAATTTTTAATATTGTGTTCGTTATGGAGTGCAAAGTTAGATGTTCCATAAGAGATGAAAACAATAAGAGATGCAGAAAGGAAACTCGGTACTTCTGTCCAGATTGTGACGTTGGCTTCTTATCTCATGCTTTGAAATTTACCACATAAGATATATTAATTAATCTTTATTTATATTAGACATAAAATTAATAAAATTCTCTTTTAATGTTTAAAAGACGTATTTCTTTAATTTTCGCTGTTTGCTAGAAAACCAACATTCAGTCAAAATAAGGCTAAATGTTGGATTTTCATAAAATTTTAATAAAAAAAAATTTAATCTAAAAATTATTGGAAACAAAAAATTGAATGCATATGTTGTTAGTACACATTTTTATGTAATTTTCTCAAATAACAAATAGACACTTTTATGAACGTTTTCTTGAACATTTTTCTATCCTTAAGAGGTTAATGCCATGTTCATATGAGACGAAGTTTAATGCTACGTTCAGATGAAACGAACTTAAATGCCATTTTCCTAGGAGACGGAATTTAATGTCATATTCCTAGGAAACGAATTCTAATACCAAGTTCGTATGAGACAAAGTTTAATGCCATGTTCATATGAGACGAAGTTTAATGCCATGTTCATATGAGACGAAGTTTAATGCCATGTTCATATGAGACGAAGTTCAATGTTGTTCATATGAGACGAAATTTAATACCGCATCATCACCAGAAAATTCTACTACACTCACAAATAGACTGATTTCCTTCTCATAGGGATATTTTAAAGAATGTTCTTCAAAATTCTCCCCCAATTACCTTAATTGACTTTAATTGAAATGTAAAGATAAAAGAAGATTTTCCAAATGAATTCATCATCAAATTCACTTCCATAGAGTTTTTAGGACAAACAGTCTTCTTCCCGTTTTTCTTTAGAATTTTTAATCAAAAGAATTAACGGAAGTTGAAACATACGAAAATTATTTTAGATTTTCTTTGAATGTACTTTCTTATTTCAAAAATACTGAATATATTTCAAAATAATTTCCACTCTCTAACAAGTAATAAGAATATTAGCTGAATATTGTACATATATTCCCGTTTTTAAACTGAAAGGTTTCCCTTAATGTTTGGGGAAAAAACAGCATAGAAGTGAATTTTATGCCTTTAAACGAAAAAAGAAACAACAAAAGAAAAGCACTACATGAACTATATAATCTCAAAACACATAGATGATATAAATTACAGAAAAACAAAACTTTAAAAGAAACAAAAAATAAAAATAAATCATAGATAATAAATAAAACGGATGATTTATGTGTAATTGGAATTAAAAAAATACGTCCTCAAAGGTGTTATTTAGCAAGAAGACTGGTTCCCTCAAAATGAAGCGTTTTATAAATCGAAGTTTTTAATGAATTAATTGTGAGAATTTATTCTTATTTTAGCTTGAATATTATTTAATTACACCATGATTACTGATCATTTTTTGTCTTGTAGATGGTTCATTAAAAACAAGCTAAATTTAATGCTAAATAAAGGAGGAAGTTTCTTCTTTATTGATACGGATATGTTAAGAAATATCTATTAATTCCTTTAATGTCTTTTTTTAAACATTTGGCCCTTAATAAAATCTGGTTTCATTTGTACAAAAAGTGTTTTTTAAATACAAAATAATTCTTTTACCGCTTTGAAAATTTTTGATGTTTTCAAATTCAAGTGCTAATTTACTATCACGTGTTAATTAATGGTTATTTCCAGATTCAAAGGAGAATATTCAAGTAATAAAATATTCACTTCATCTTCTATTCTGTAACGTTTCTTTTAAATATATTCTGAAATAAGATTATATTTCAATTCCAAGGCAACTCTCTTAATAATGATTACTTAAAACTCTTCCTTCTCTACCATTAGCAAGACAGAGAATCGGAAACAATAACAACTCTTTAATTATGACTTTGTAAAACTAAACAGTTTGATTTTCTACTGAAAAAAGCGCCCTTATAATCATTTCTACCGATTCCTTAATTTATTTGTGAACGTTTGTTTTAAGTATTCATTGTAAATCTCAGAACTGTTACATGAAGAATTAAATCTTTTGTTTGTCATTTTTTAAGTATCATATTCACACCTATATTATATATATATATTGTTACAAGCGGGCGGGCGGCACGAAAACTCGCCAAGGTTGGCCACGTTTGGCGAGGAGCCTCGCGCCAGCTTGATTGGTTTGGCGAAAGGAATAATCTAGTAGCCGCTAGATTGTTCGCGTTGTTTTGAGAATTTCCACGAGATTCAGGTGCACGCGCTTCTCGGCTATATAAGGACGAATAGCCGGAGCGAGTTAGTTAGTTGTGTGTATATATTTCGATTTGCTTCTAGTAGCTGTGCTTTTTGTGAATTTTTGAGTGAATTGTGTGTTTATTTGTATTTCATTTAGCATCACATTTAGAATTCTCAAATTTTTCGCTGGTTCAATTATTTTCGGTGATTGGGCTTTGAACTGGAAGGTCGTGTGCGTTCCAGCTCTGTTTCTTCAATCACTACCCTGTCGCAATTAGCAGTAGATGAACCTCCTAGATCCGACTCGTCCTTATTAGGATTAGTTCCGGAAGGGTCAATGATGGAGTCGAATAAGAAATTATGTGCTGGGCACAATAATGAAAACATGATGATGGATGAATCTAACGTCCCCATGAGCCAAGATGTCAACCAATCCTGCCAGCACTGCGCCAGAGTCATTCATCTTCAAGAATGCATCAAGTCCCTTACCTTCCAATGTGAATTCCACAAAAAAGGTTACCTGGATGCCAGACATGTATTTGGGATGGACCATGAACTCACAGCACAACTTGATACATCCTGGAAGGACAACTCTCGGGAGGCAGACGCAGCCAGGGGTGAGTTGATTTCACTTGGCGATTGTCAGGACCCAAATTGTAGAACTAAAAAGTCCCCCCCTCAGGCGAGCAATAATTTTCAACTTCCTTCCCCCTCTAAGAGGAAAATCGCAAATAAAAACTCAAACAAACCAGTTGCAAACTACACCCCAATTCAAAATCGTTTTGCCGGGTTAACAATTGAAGAACCCAGTGTAGATACTGATAAAACTCCAGAGACTAAAATACCTCCTATTATGTTGCAAATGGTTGATAACTTAAATGAAATACTTAAGGAAATTAATCAAACCTGTGGCGAAACCACCAACAAATTTAGTAATAACTACATTAAAATTTTCCCCCAATCTATAGATCAACATCGTAAAATCCAAGAACTTTGTAACGAAAAAGAATATGAATATTACGTTATCACACCGAAAGACAAGCGACCACTTAAAGTGGTAATTAAGGGCCTTCCCCACCGTTTCAACCTTGATGAACTTAAAAATTGCTTAATGGATAAAAACATTCCAGTAAATAAACTCTCCCAAATGACAAAATTCCGTACTAAGGAGCCTTTACCTTTCTACCTAGTAGAATTACCAAAAAATAAAGCAGCCGAGGAAATATTCAACATCAAATATCTTTGCTATCTCTCTGTTACAATCGAACACTTCAAAGGACGTCCCATGGTAACACAATGCTTTAAGTGCAATAATTTCCACCACACAGCAAACAATTGTGGATACAAACCTCGCTGCCTTAAATGCGGAGCAAACCACGAGACCAATGCATGTAGCCAGAAGGAAATTATTCCCAACCCAAGATGTATAAATTGCGGGGAATATGGTCACATCGCCTCTTATAGAGGGTGCAGTAAATTTCCCAAGTTACCATCGGCCACGCAAAATAGGAATAACTACTTCCGAAAAAATCAATCAGTTGTTCAGGAAAACATGTCTTACGCGAGCCATTTTAGTAAGAGCCGAACCCAGAAAATGGCGCCACATGAAGGCCATGTTTACAGCCAGGTAGATCCGATAAACCAAACTGACATCGCAAGCGTAGTTGACGCTATGCGGGCTTTCAATGAGCTCGTCAGGGAATTTCCCAATCTTATAGCAGAATTAGGTAAATTAAAACACGCAACCAATCGATTAGACAAAATGAAAATATTCCTCAATGCATTTTCTGATCAGGAACTCTTCGATAAAACGTAATTTTCAATCGCCAAAGCCTCCGTATTATTTACTGGAACGCAAATGGCATTAAAAATAAAATGTTTGATTTTCGTAATTTTGTAAATAAGTATAATCCCGATATAATTTTATTGCAAGAAACCCACCTTAGACCACAAAGGAAAATCTTCCTGGCTAATTACTTTTCGTATTACAGCTACCGCTTTAATAAAAATGGAGGTGGAACCGCTATTTTAATTAAAAACGGCATACCTCATAGTGAGGTCCCCCCGCCCGTCCTACAACATGTAGAAGCTAGCGTGGTTAAAATTAATATTAAAAATATGGAACCCTTTCTCTTAACTTCTGCTTATATCCCCCCAACTAGTGATACTTCCAATTTTGTCTTTGATCTCGAAAATTTAATGCAATTAGGCCCTATTCAAATTTTTTGTGGAGACTTCAACGCTCACCACGTTAGTTGGGGTTGTAAATGTAAAAGTCCAAGAGGCAACTCCTTATACCACTTCGCCCAACAGGCCGGTCTTGAAATTCTAGCACCTAACTCCCCCACTAGATTTGGTTCCCACTCCGCTAATACCCTTGATCTTACAATAGTTAATAACTTTCATTACCCCTACGACATTAAATCTATCCCTGAGCTTAACTCAGATCACAACCCCATCCTTCTAAATTTTTACTTTAAATACTCGCTCCCAATAAACTCCTCTATTTATAAGACTAACTGGAAAAATTTCAACTACCTTCTCAGCCAATCAGATACCCCGCTTAACCCAGAAATCTCCTCTACTAGCGAATTAGAAGCTGCCGTCAAGCTCCTAGAAAACCAAATGCTCAAAGCCAAAATGGATGCATCAGCTCCCAGTATGACCAGCCAAAAACATTTAGACCCCAAAATTAGAGTCCTCATCAGAGATAGGAATATTGCCAGGAAGATTTTTCAGAATACTAGGGACCCAGTTTTCAAGAGACTCATGAATAGATTAAATAAGGAAATAACTAAATTAGGCACTCAACTTGATAACAATGAATTCGTCAACAAAATCGTAAATACCAACGCAGAAGACGGGTCCATTTGGAAATTAGTTAAATCGCACAAAAATAAACAACACAAGATTCCGCCCTTAAATGGCCAATCTAGTATTGCAATTAATGATAATGATAAAGCAAACTGCTTGGCGGAAAGCCTTGAGAACCAATTTAAACCTAATGACACCCATGATCTCACAACAGAGCACCTTGTAAATAATACAATCAAAAGCTTTCAAGACTCCCTCCCCCCCAATTTTAATGACTTCTCACCCACAAATTTTAATGAACTTAATGACTATATTAAAACTTTAAATATCAAAAAAGCATCTGGAATCGATAATATCAGCAACCAGATGATCAAAAATTTACCTAATAACTACATCTACTTTTTAGCCATTATTATTAACAATATGCTCAAGTTAGGATATTTCCCAAGCTCCTGGAAAACTGCTGCAGTAATTCCAATAATTAAACCCGGTAAGGACCCAACTGATCCGACTAGCTATCGCCCCATTTCGCTTCTCCCCACAATTAGTAAAGTCGCCGAACACATTATTTTAGCCAGATTAAATGAACATCTTAATAATAATAATATTCTTATCCCAGAACAGTTTGGTTTCCGCCATGCCCTCTCTACCACCCACCAACTGCTCAGGGTAACTGAATTCATAGAAGAAGGCTTTTCAAATAAACAATACTCAGCAGCAGTTTTTCTCGATATACAGAAAGCTTTTGACAGAGTTTGGTTTGAAGGCCTTATTTACAAATTAATAAACTACAATATACCTCCGCACCTAATCAAAATTTTAATATCTTACCTCAGCAACAGATCCTTCAGGATTAAACTGAACAATGTTTTCTCAGTTATAAAACCGATTTTAGCTGGTGTTCCTCAAGGATCCAAGCTGGGGCCAGTTCTTTTTTCTATTTTCATAAATGACATCCCGAAACAATTTAATACCATATTATGCATGTACGCAGATGATACTGCAATACTAGCGCGCAACAACAATCCAAATTACATTACAATAGCTCTTAATAGACATATTAAATCTCTTGAGGACTGGTTCTCCAAGTGGAAAATTGTAATTAATGCATCAAAAACTGAAGCTATTTATTTTAGTAGATATAAAGCTAAGAAATTCCGCCCTCTTCAAATTAAAAATCAAAACATCCCGTGGTCTAAGGAATGTAAATATTTAGGAGTCATTTTAGACAGTAAATTAACTTGGAAGCCCCACTTTAATTATCTAACCAACAAGTTTCGAGACCTAACTCGTAAATTATATCCCTTAATCTCTCGAGACTCCAAAATGACCAGGAAAAATAAAATACTTATTTACACTGCCTATTTGCGTCCAGTAATTACATATGCTTGCCCTGTGTGGGGTTATGCGCCTAAATCCAATCTAATTCATGTCGAAAGACTCCAAACCAGATTTCTAAGAAATATCTGCAAAATGCATTGGTACATGCCAAGTAAAAACATGTACCTTGCACTAGACTATCCTCCACTTAAAAAATTTCTTAAAAAACTTGCAACTAAATTTTTTGAAGACTTGGAAAAAATCAATAATGAAGCCATCCTTAATATCCCCAGATATACCCCAAACATTAAAGTCAGAAGACCTAGAAATATTTTACTCTAATCTCACCTCATTTCCAATATTGTAATTTAACTTTTGTTATTTTTAACTTTTTCTTTTTTCCATACTTAAACTCTTATTTTTGATGATTTAAATCAGCTCTAAGTCTTAAGTTCTCACATGGTGCATAACTCCACACCCACCACCCCTAAATAGCCAATCAAAATCTGTCCTGACTCTCGCCAACTCACCCACCCCTACTCCTCAACAACTACTACTTAAGGGCCTGCAGAACTTTTCCAGTCCACTTCGCAGACGGTCACGTATGTAGCTGAAAGCAACGTGGAAGCATTTCATCATGACTGGGGATAAGCCCCTGCCGGGGCTAGGAGCCCCAATAATCCAACCACTAGCGAGTTAGTTAGTTGCTATAGTGATTTGATCGAGTTAGTTGCGAGTTTGCTCTGAAATAAAAAGCGTCTCTCTGAACTAAAGGATTTGTGAGCTGTGTTTGCGTTTGCTGTTAACGCTGTGTTATTGAGCTCGTTGTGATTAACTGTTGCTGTGATATACGATAGCTGTTTTGTAGTCTGTTTTTATCGTGCGTAAGACTTGAATTTACGCTGTAATTGACTGTTGACTGCTGAATTATACTTATCTAAATTTTTTACTTTATCAATTATCCTGTAAATAGCTGTAAATAAATTTGTTTGTGTTGTCCTCAAATAAAGTCCATTCAATCTAAACCCGCTACGCTAAAAACTTAACAATATATATATGCGAAATCTGGTAGTTTTTAATTATTCTTTCGGAAACAGCTCAATTAAAGCATCTTCATTTGAAAATACTAACTTTTATGTCAAAATCAAAAATATTTCATTGTTTTTTTTTAACTTTATAAATATATATATACAGATGCTTAATATACAAATTCCGAAATAATTTTTGACTAGTATATACCGCATCCATTGGTTAGATTTTGAAGTCGAAGTGGATTCGAAATCGAATGGATCGAATTTCTTAGACTCAAATATTTTTCCTTTGGCTTATTTTCAAGGTAAATCAAAAGTAATCTAAGATTGAGGAATATTTCACAACATTTTAATTATAAAACAAGTTTTGACAAGTATATACTACATCCATTGATTAAATTTTGAAGCCGAAGTGGATTTGAAATCGAATGGATCGAATTTCTTAGACTTTCAAATATCTTTTCCCTTGATTTACTTACAAGGTAAATCAAAAGTAAGTCTTGATTGAGGAATATTTTACAACATTTCAATTCTAAAACACGCTTTGACTAGTATATATCACATCCGTTAGATTAGGTTTTGAAGAAGAAGTTGATTCGAGATTGAATTTCTTAGACTTTCAAATATATTTCCTTTGACTTATTTTCAAGGTAAATAAAAGTAATTCATGAGTGAGGAATATTTTACAGCATTTTAAACCTCTTTTCATGTGCATTCATGAAAAAAACTTTATTACATTATTTTCTACAGATTCTTTGTTATTTTCCTTTTTAAAAATCGGAATTTATTATCTCATATTTACTTTACAATCATCTGGTTCCTTTTAAATATAAATTTGGTGTAAAAGAATTTTAATGAAACTAAGGTTTCGGATTTATTAATTAAATGATGTATGTTTAAACTGAATTAAGGCTACACATATTTTCGGACAATTGCAACTTTGATATTTTTTATTCTTTCTGTCTATAATTAATGGAATTTTACCATCTGCACCCATTATTCACGCTCACACTAGAGCCCAATTTTATGGTCCTGTCATGATGGATCCCTGAATAGATGTAACCTAATTACGAGAGTTTCTAAAATTCTGAATAAGTCAAGTACTCGAAATGAGAGCAAATAGCCTTGTAAACAGAATGATTCTGCGTGATTCTCAAATGAGCCTGAATATATCATTCAGTTGCTTTAATAACATTAGTAAATATTAGCGGTGTTGAGTTTATCCACTTATCATACAGATTATATATGATTTAATAATGCCAACTCGTTCATCGTGGCTTACTCCATAGAAAATCCTGCCAACTTGGCTGAGAATGAGAGCTTGATGTGATTACGCTGTACTTGGGTATAATTTAATGCGCAAATCAATTCAGGGTAACTGCACAAGTGGGATTATACAAATGCATAAATAAAGCATAACGAATCAACTTCATCAGAATAAATGATAAACGGTATTGTTCATGGAAACTACATGCATGTTTGGAAACATGCACATTATGCATATGTGGAGATTACGTAGATGAAAGTTGCGATCCATATTATTCTGTTGGTTTCCATCCATTTTTGTAAAGGTTTGAAGAGCAAGAAATTGCTTTACGTTAATTAAATAATTCATGGAGTAGGTTTGAAGAGTTTCAACAGAAGGTGAATGTACTGTAAGGGATATATGTAATGGGATCGTTTCCAGCAAAATGCTGTAATTATTTTTACTTTTTTAATAAGATACAATGTGCTTACAATCATACATTTGGTATTTTTCTTATTAATATCTTTATACAAAATAATTAAATATTAATATGATATGATAAATTAATCTTTGGGGGGGGGGGTGTAGAAAATTTGAATTCATTGAACAATTAAAAGATCCGACACATTTTGGAATCAGATATACGAATTGAAGGGTTTATTTCCATCACTAAACCAGTGGGAGAAGTCTCCTCAAAAAATTATCGTGACCTTTCTAACAAATGAGTAACCATGAGTAAATAAGTAACTATGAGTAAATGTGTTAAAACAGGAGTAAAAGAGTAACCAGGTGTACAAAAGTAAGCGGGAGTAAACAGTTAACCATGAGCAAATGAGTAAAAATAGGAGTAAAAGAGTAAATGGGAGTAAAAGAGCAACCATGAGCAAATGAGTAAAAATAGGAGTAAAAGAGTAAGCAGGAGTAAAAGAGTAGCCATGAGCAAAGGAGTAAAAATAGGAGTAAAAGAGTAAGCAGGAGTAAAAGAATAACCATGAGCAAATGAGTAAAAATAGGAGTAAAAGAGTAACCATGAGCAAATAAGTAAAATTAGAAGTAAAAGTATAAGCGGGAGTAAAATATTAACCACTAGTAAATGAATAATCATGAATAACTGAGTAACCAGATATTTATTCAGAATCCCAAAAATGAGAATTCTGTGCTTCACAGAATAATAAAGAAAATTTGTGCTTGTGTATTAATGGAATTGGTAATCAA
>JAOUZG010019115.1:1328419-1340393 GCA_026289955.1 Argiope argentata | reverse complement strand
TCACTAATAAAATGGTTCCATTGGCACGGTTTAGTTTAATATTGGTAAAAATTAATACCCTTTATAGTAACAACTAGAAAGTTATTTTAAAGAGGAAGTTGTAATTTTGAACCATGATCAGAAAACGAAAAAAATCTGAGATGGAATCCTTTTCTCTATTTCTATACTACAAGTGCAGAATTACGTTTAAATGTATTAAACTTATATCAAAATTGTTTGCATGTTAAAATTTTAACTCGCACAAAGCTCTCATTAAATATAAGAGCGGAAGATATACATAAAAAATAATAAGTATATACGTATGGCGTTCTAAAGGGGACCGACTGAAGAATTAGCAACAACCAAATCTTTTCCAGATATATATTGGAAGCTTAAAAGGAGCATGTCTGTCAGGTTTTTAACTCTTATTTTGATTCGAGCTTCTCTTAATTAAAAATAAACTTGAACTTTGGCGTTTCTCAACAGTAACTTCACAAATGTTTTTCCATAAGAATTCATTTTTATACCAATTTAAAATTTTTTTGCCTTATTGTTTATAACATTTTTTTGATAAATAAAAACATTAAAAAAAGTACTCATTACTTTTTCATTACCACAATGGAAATCAAAAGTTTTCCGTTGTTTCATAGGATATATAATGGCGTACTTTTATTTCATAGTGAAAAATAAAGAATGAATACAATTTTTATGTTTATATTCTTTCGAAAAATCGCTACGATTTTTTTCTAATTCAATTTTATTCAGTTTCTTCTTTTTTTAAAATCTATAAGCTTATCTACAGAATTTATTTGTTATTTTAAAATTTTTATCAGCATTTTTTAATGCGGCTAATATGTTCGGGTCATATACATCCCTTTTACGATATCGCATCGATTTAATGTTGGAAAAAGGGCCCTGATAGCCTGGTTGATAGAGTGTTAGACTCGTATTCCTTAGCTTGCGAGTTCGAACCTCGTCGGCCGAAGATTTTCCGAGTGTATGGCGGCTGGCGCTCGTTAAATCTGTCGTGGTCGCATAGTCCTCCATGTCGAGAGTAATACCGCTGGGCGTACTGGGTCAGAGGTGATCCTTCTCTGTTCCAGATTTAAATTGCGATCTTCGGATGAATGAAGACCACCCCCTAAAGATTGTTGTGACGTGTTTAGATCATTCGTACTCTTTGATCTAGTTGGCGATACTGAGTTGGAGACACTCAATCGGTTTAAATCGCTGACAGGCCTGCCAGCGGGCTAGAAAAAGTACCATAAGTAACAACAACAATGTTGGAAAATACAGTATATAACGCCAACGTCCTAGCAAAGGGGTATCATTCTTCCCCGTGAACAGGACGTCCCGGGTTCGAGTCCCGTCTCAGACATGGTGTTTTTTCTGTCTGTAAGGTGTGTTGTCGCCAGCAACTGCTTATCCAGGCAAAAAAATCCATAGTTTAATTAAATTTATAAGTGGAAATAGAAATCTATTCTCATCTCCCTAGTCCTCAACAGCAAGTCTCATACTCACAAAGACTGAGGGTAAAAACAAGCAGTTTCCTATTATACACTTCAATCAAGCAGAGTTTATCTTCGTTCCAACTGACCAAATTATTTTCTTTCTTATTTTAATACCCACAACGTCACCTTGTGTCATAAAGTTAAATAAACACAGAATGTATGTATATCATAACACATTTTATATTTCAGTCTATAATTTGCTTAAATTATTTTTCTAAGCCGAAAATCTCTGTTAACGGCTCATCTCATTATCATATCTTATATGCTTGTAAATTCTGCAAATAGTTTTTTTTATTTGTTACTGTACATATTTTAATGTTTAAATAAAATTCCCGCAACATGCCCCCCAAACCGTGAAGGAACCAGAATGGTCACAGATACGGGGGTATGAGACGGCGTTCTGTTCTATCTGTGAGATGAGGGAATGTGCCTTCCTGTAAAAAGGGGTTGTACAAGCGAATGTGATGAGTGAGTAGCAAAAGTCGTACTCTTGGCCTTAGTTGGGGCTTCTACAAAACAAGAGAGGCTCATTAGGCTTAAATCGCTGATTACATATATCAACTTATGCTTTGCAAGTGCCATAAGAAACAACAACAACAGTACATAACAAATAACACAAGGAAATTAAGCTCTAAATAGTACAACGTGTATTGAGACGTAAGATAACTTAAAATAGTATGACTTTCATGATATTTTGACTTCAATAAGATTATTCGAAGATTAAAAGATTAAATTTATGTCATTTTAACTAATGCTATTTAGATTTCTATCTTAGCTTGAAGTTTAAAATTAATTTATTGAATTGAATCATGTATATAAATTTACACATAAAAGAGTTAATTCAAATCAAAGATACCCAATATTCTAAGAAAACCAGCTGCTCGCCAAAAAGAGACCAGTATAGAAATAGAGGAATAAAATGAAAAGTTATAAAAATCTTAGATCGAAACCTTCAATATTTCAAACGATACATTGAAGAAATTTTTCGAAACAAAACTCTCAGCATTTTGACTTGGGAGCGTTTCACTGGAAAGATAGTTCTTGCACAACGATCAATGATCGTTTCCAAAGCTGTTTGCTGTCACAGTGGCAATAGAGATAGCTACTCTATTGCCCCTGCTCTATCATCCACTCTGGATATGACCCCCATGCGAGTAAAAAAAAAATCAAAACAAGAATGAAGAGTGATATTGCGACGAATACTTCTCCATTCTGAAATGATGCTCACTGAAACGGATGGCCCGAATCTTTGCATCAAGTAAAATGTTTTATTAATGATATGAAATTGTTTTGGAGACATTTGCTGAAAAGTTGTGAACGTGGTAGATAGGATACTTCAAATCGAAACTAAAATTTGGATATGAACCACAAAGTGGATAGAGCTTACAGTAGACAAATCAATATAGAAAACATTTTTTGTTTTATTTTAGAAATATTTAAAAGTGGAAAATTAAACGGACGACATTCGATAAAAGAAATAGCATTGCTTAACAATTTCGTTGACATGATTCATGCCTGGTGTCCGAAACAATATCTAACGAGATTGTTAAATTTTTGCTTTCTTTTCATTGTAGTAAAGAATATATCTAATTAAATAGTATGTATGAGTCACAGATGACTCACGAGATAAATAATATGTTAAAACAAAGAGGCTTGTTCTATCAGCAACAAATTCTACCTTGACTGAGAACTTTTGCTGTGACGTGAATATAAACGACATTCAACGTGTTCTCTCTTTTAATTGTAGTAGAGAAGAAAATACATAATTAGATAGTATGTATGAATCACAGATGATTCACGAGATAAACAATATGTTAAAACAAAGAGGCTTGTCCTATCAGCAACAAATTCTACATTGACAGAACTTCTGCTGTGGCGCGGATATAAACGCCATTCAACGTGTTCTCTCTTTTAATTGTAGTAGAGAAGAAAATATATAATTAGATATCATGCACGAGTCACAAATGACTCACGAGATAAACAATATGTTAAAACAAAGAGGCTTGTTCTATCAGCAACAAATTCTACATTTACAGAACTTTTACTGTGACGCGAATATAAACGACATTCAAAGTGTTCTCTTTTAATTGTAGTAGAGAAGAAAATATATAATTAGATAGCATGCATGAATCACAGATGATTCACGGGATAAACAATATGTTAAAACAAAGAGGCTTGTTCTATCAGCAACAAATTCTACATTGACTGAAAAATGTTACTGTGACGCGAATATAAACGATATTCAACGTGTTAATAAATTTTATTTGTATTGATGTATACTGATAGGGATTTTTTAGGGAAGCAGCGATAGAATTAAAACATTTAAAATCTCATTTACAAAAACTTAGTTATATACATTCAAACTGGAATAAAAATCTGTAGAAATCATAGACAGTTTCCTTTCCCTTTCTTATATATTCCGTAAAAGAAAGATAAAGAATCCTAATCGCCTAAATATTCATCGAGAAAAATTGTTGAAAATTTCATCTTTTTTTAGCTTCCTGGGTCATAAAAGCACATTTTCCGAATTATATCTATTTCATAATACAATAACTCAACGAAGTAAAAATAAAATTAATAAATAAATACAATGACGTAAAAATAAAATTTTAAATATGTGGTATTATTAATGATGAATTTCTGTTAAATTTAATGTGAAATTCGTTACTCTGCAAAAACGATAACTCAAAAACACAATTGACTTGTTGGATGAATTTTAACATATAAATTTAACATCAAAATGCAAATACGCATTGAATTTTTAATTGAATTTATCAAAAAAATCTTTAGCTTTCGATCTGTGCATTTTTATGTGAGTAATAATTCTAAAACAGTCATAGATTAAAATTGACACAATCAAGATCAAACTTAAGAAACTTGTTGTTGTTACTTACGGGCCCGCTGACAGATCTGTCTGCGATTTAAGCCCAGTGAGTGTCTCTTATTTTTTCAGTAGCGCCAACTAGGGTCAAGAATATGTAGCTACTTCATGCGTCACATTCGCTTGCACAACCCCTTTTTACCGGGTGGGGGGTAGAAACGTTTAAAATTTATGAATCAGATTTAAGTATTGATTGACGTAAGAGTTCGGTTCAAAAATTTATGGTCATAAACATAACAAGTTGTTCTGAGGACCGAAACCCATTTCCAAATAGAAAAAATCAAATGTTGGAAGATCTATTTAGAAACTAGTACTATAAAAACAAACTAATCCAGTAAATAACACAACAAACTAATTCAGCTCGATCAAAGATTTGTTTCAAAACAAGAGTACAAGTTTTTAACAGCCTTTCATTTGTTCCACTAAATTTTAACCTCTTAAAAGGCTAGTACGACATTGCACCAAATAATCTAGATCCGAATGATCAACTTTATCCTCACTTTCTCGCTCATGTTTATCACATAAACATCATTTCGGTCTGGAAAAGTTGGAAACGGTCTCCCCATCTAAGGGTCGGTAGTTAGTGGACAAGACAAACGCTGATCGTCTGCTGACAGGATGCAATGAGGTTTCTCTCCCTTTCACCCATCTTTTTAAATCCCCAGCAGGGAGGAGGTCATTTCCTCCCTCGACCACTTCCTCTACTCCAGGATTAAGGGAAGAGGAATAGATTGAAGTCCCCGTCTCGTCCGGCTTAGCGTTGAGTTTTGTTTTGATGGCTTGTTTCTAGAACATTTCAACCTCCCTCTCTCTGGGGACTGACAGTTCCTCTTGCGCCAGAGTGATTCCTTGCAGATTTGTTTGACAACCCCGAGAGAAGTTTGTAAACACCGGGAAATGCCGGCATTGGCTTTAGGCATTGACCATTTCGAAAGGGATGTAAGCATTTGGCAGAGTAAACAGGATGGATGGAAGTTCTCAGAATTGTAATAATTAAACAGAGTTTTAAAAGTGTAGTTCAACCGAGTTGGAACTAGTTGGAAAATGAAAGTATAAACTTCAAAACTGCAATTTTTCTCGGAGAATGATGGCTTCGAATTACATACACCAAATAATTTTGACATTTTATATACAGGGTGTCCAAATAGTTCCCGTGCTGAGGATTTGTGAATTTATTTTACAAAAACAATAGGTTTAAAAAGAATTATTTTTATACCAATGATAAGAAGCACTTTTAACATAACTAAGGAAAAAATACTGAACTTACATTTATAATAAATGTTCAAAACGTCCATCCCTTTCTTGGAGACAAAGCTGAACTCGTTTGCGCATGATTTCCGAAACGCGTTTTAACATGCTAGGAGTGATTTCTTATATCCTTTGGGTAATTGCGATTTTCAAATCATCTATTGTTTGAGGATCACCTTCATAAATTTTGTCCTTTAAATATCCTCACAGAAAAAATTTCGGGATGGTCATATCAGGGGATCGAGGTGGCCAAAGATTTTTTGAGGTAAGTCGATCGCCTAAAAAAGCTTCAAGCATGTCCATGACTTCATTACTCGTATGGGAAAATTAATTATACTTGAAAAAAAATCATAGACAATGATTTTTTAAATTTGGAGTACGGGAACTATTTGGACACCCGGTATTATTGAATATATTATTGAGCAATATTTAATAAAGCAATGTCGCTTTGTATTGACTAATAAATTAGATAAAACCATTTAAGTTTAAATACTCCTAAAAACTGAAAATGAGTTATTTGTAAATTTATTTCAATAGATAAGAAAATAATACTGACTCTTAAAAAAGGCAACACTTATTGAAATCTTCAAAATTCGTAAAAAAATAACTATATGAAACTTCATTGATGTTTAAGAAAGATTCAATTTAGCTATTGTAATTTAACCTGTGGGCTTTCTGGCACAGAGGTAGCGCGTCTTCCTTGTGTTCTGGGAGTCCCGGGTTCGAATCCCGGTTTGTGCATGGTTGTTCTTCTGTGTGCTATCTGTGAGATTTGTGACTGTGCATCCCTGTAAAATCGGATCTGTGCAAGCAACTGTGGTGAGTGTGTAGCTACGTCGTACTCTTGGCCCTTGTAGGCGCTACTTCAAAAACAAGAGACGCCCCTTTCGGATTAAATCTGCTGCTGTATCAGCACGGTGCTTGTCCATGGCAAGTGCCATTAGTAACAACAACAACATAATTTAATCTAAACAAATCTGATGTAAAATTTTTTCATATGAATCCACATATTTGTCTCTTTTAAATACAGTTCCGTTTTTTTCCCATTTGTATTTATTAATATATTTATAAATTGTATTTGAATTTAGAAATAAAGGAATTATGAAATGTAATTTATGAATGGTATGGTTTCATTATATTTTGTTTCCCTCCCATTGAAGTAAGGATAAGAAGCTTCTGGTATTGCGATTGGTCCTCGCCACCGTGTTGGGAAAAGAAAAACACGCTAGTTTACTTCCTTCCATCAATGATGGGATATACATTTAACGGGAAAGGATGTACTGTGGCCGGTGATGGCCCTTTCGATTCAGTAATCCCATTTCCCGCCAGTATTGCTGTCATTGTGATAAAACAGATTTATCTATATGCCTTAAGGCTGGTCGGAGTTGCCGATTTGGGATTGTGATTATGATCCATCTCGAAGTAATTTCAATGCGATTTCATGACATAATCAGATGTCAAGGACAACACCTGAGCTAGTAATCTATACTGTATATACTTCTGCTCCAAACTACTGGAAGTACATTTGGTCTCGATGGATTTTACGTGCAGAAAACTCTTTTTCATGTAAGGGTTTTTCAAACATATAATAGTTACGAATTTGGATTCCCTATTACCTAATTCCCTAGGCCTAATTCATGTATTTAAGTTATGTATATGAAATATTAATTAATTAATCAATTAATACTTTTTGCAGTCATTTTTACAAATTTTCCCGAAAATTTAAGGAATTTGTACGAATGATAATTATAAATTTATGTGTATCTAACTTATACAAACAAAGAAAGCTAGGAACTTATTAAAATTAATACAAATTTCAGTGCAGAAAAGATTCAAAATAGAATGGTTCAAGTGAAAAATAAACAAAAGGTGCTAAATTCAGAGTAAGATTCTATTCAACTGCATAATATGCAGGTCAAAAGAGGATCTTTAAAGAATGAAAATGATACTAATACCTTCTTCGATAGTGTTGAAAAGAATATTAACTAATTTGAATTGGTAAATGTAATATTATCATTTTTCTAAACCCTTGGCTTTACTTTTAAGCGGCCATTTAACTTTAAATATTCATCGAACCATTCATTCCTGGCTTGAAAGCTCATGTATTAATTAAATTATTTTAATTTCTTTTGATGAAGTCAGTAATAAAGATTATGACACTACCATTAAAATGTTTTACACTTTTACATATCTCAATCTAAAATAAAGAAAAAAACATAGGTAAAAGTTATTACTAGTTAGGAAATGTTCAAAACGGATATTAATAGAATGTTATGAATTAACAATAAAAATTTGAAATAAAAAAATCAATACAAAAGATTATATAATCATTAGACTGAAAATTGAATTCCAAAGTTATAAATAGAATTTATATTTTATAAGAAGGAATATAATATGATCGAATAACAAATGGGAAAATGGAATGCAGTGGGTAAATATATAATCCTAAATTAGGAAAATGATATTAATTAAACGCAGAAGGTACTTCTTATTGGGATAAAAGTATTCAAAAGAACAATTTTATAGAATGTTAGGAATCATCACAAAAATTAAATAAAAAAATCAATACATAAGATAAACAGCATCATTAAGCTGAAATACAATTCTGAATCTTTTTTCTTAAATTTATGTTCCATAAGCCTGTATATTATACGAGCGAATAATAAGCTGAAAAATGCAAGGCAGTGGGGCTCAAGTTGCATTTCTTGTGTTCGAAATTTTCTAAGAAATTCAAAAGAGTGAATGGAAGAAAAGCAAGATTACACATTTGGAATTGAAATGAAAAACCCTTTCAATCTTTTTTCTCCTTCAATACACAACCTTAACTTTCACGCGAGTGAGCACGGAATAGTATCATACATTTTCAAAATAGCAGCAATTCCGCTTTCTTAAAATGAAAAAGAACAATTTTTATCCGTGTTAAAAAAAAAGAATAAATACGTGCATTTCTTTTTTTTTCTGGGAAAATACATAAAACTCGAGATTTATTTTTTATTAGGATTTTATTTCTTTCTTCCTTTTTTTAATACGTTTTGAGTGTAGTCTTGATCATTATTATCATAAGTCTTTGGGCCCGCACAGAAACCTTTTCAGTTTTTGGAATAAAGATTTTTGCGCTGTCACAACAAGACCTCAGAATATAAGAGGAGCTTAAACATGAATAGAATTACTTGCTTGACAATTTCTTTTCCATGTTCCGCAACGTTTGTTAAAAAGGTCATTGAATTCGAATTCGAATCATTTGGGCAAGAAAAACATTCAGAATATATATGTCATTCTTTTTTTGGACAATAAATTTTATTCGCATTTTTAGCTAAATAAAAATCAATATTGCGAATAAATAAATACGACTGAATTTAATTTTAATATTTCTTACTGAAATCAAAGTTTACTTAAATACGATTCGAGTAAAGTTTTCAAATTTTTAATTCTTTTAAAATGTTTTTTTTTTAAATTTAGATTTTTAAAATAGCTTGAATAATATCTAATTTTATTTATTAATAATAAAATTCAATCATGAAAGGAATTAATAAAAAAAATTCCAGAGTGACATATATGAAAAATAAAATTAAATCATGGCCAAGAGAAAAAGTAAGGCATTCGCTTATTAAGTACTGTCTCCTTTTAATCATAAATTATAGAATAATGATTTTATAAAATAAATAGAGAAGTAATATAATTTGCATAACACAATTAACACTAAATGTATGTCTATTTCATCTACACTATTTATTAGTGTCTTAATATGTCTAATAGCAAATGTTTTATTTATTTATCTTTCTATATTAGCAAGATATTGCAGATGAATTTTTTTTCATTTATTTCCCCATGTAAAAAGTTTCATTTATTTTCCTAAAGTTAAGCTATTGTATCGTTTTATATCTAGTTTCAAAATTTTGTAAATAATTTTAAAGGCATTATTTTTATTATAGTATCATCTTTTAATATTTCCAGAACTTAATATAATATTATTCTTAAATTAATTTAATAAATCTTGTCTTGTTTGAATAAATCTTGTTCTATTAATTATTCTTAAATTAATTTAAAAGTAATATTCCAACTAATGTCTCTTTCCGATAGTGTCGTTTTATTGAGATTGATCTCCAGATAAAAAGTATTAGAATGTGAGTATTACTATAAAAAAATTCTCCCATTTAGTACTCAAATGAAAATGTTTCTTTAAAAACGATTTCATTTATATTCCTTATTTGGAATTTTTTTTGGTAAAATACAGATACCACTGATTATATTAAAACAAATATGAAGGTTATAAATTAAATGCAACATTTTTTTTAAAAAAATACTTTCCTTGCTTTGACTAGTAAACAGAAACTCAATGATCAGACGATAAAATCAAACAAAAAATTATTATTATCATCATAATTTTTTTGAATAAATCTTGTTCCTACTAAATATTTCACATGGACCTACGTTTCATATTCAAAATGAATAGTAGGAACTTACTTTTAGTATACTTTATTGATAAAATTCCTAATATAGAAATCAGTTAACTGCTAAAATTAGAAGAAATTTAAAAAAAATTTTTTTATAGTTTCATGTTATCTTATTGAACTGAGTTCTTCATCTAAATATGGTTTTAATACCGGTATTTGAGACAAAGAATGTATCTACATTTGGTTTCTCAAAAGGTTTGAATAAATCAAAATATAGTGCTCGTTTTCTTTACTCTCGTGGCTTAATATTTTTTGTTTGTTTGTTTACATAGCATATTTCAAATAATCTTTTCTTCCTCATTTATATCAGTAAGTTTAATTTGATGCTAAAGGGATTCATTATATTGGATTAATTATTTTCATTTTCAATCGATTTCTTTCACAAAATTTATTTCTATTAAATTCCAAAGAATCTTCAGTATTTTATATATTTTATATTCAATTGATGTGCTATTGTATTTTAACAATTTTGGAAAGGGATCTGATTAGGTCAGAATTGACTCGGATTTAATGCCAATGGAGTTAGTATTTTAAATTTTATTACATTTCCATATTTTTAAAATCCAAAAATATAATAAATAAATGCAATTAACAAATTTGCTTTATTTTGCATTCATTTTTTACTTGCAATAAAACCCTATTTCGTATATATTTTTATTTATAATAAAATTCTATTTTGTGTTAATCTTTACTCACAATAAAATTCTTTTTTGTATTTATTTTTATCTGGAAAAATATTTGTTTTGTCTTTATTTTTACTTGCAATGGAATTCTATTTTGTATTTATTTTTATTTCTGATAAAATTCTTTTTCGTATTAATCTTCATTTGCAATAAAATTCTATTTTGGATTTATTTCTAGTTACAATAAAATTTCATTTTGTATTTTTTTTTACTTCCAATGAAATTCTATCTTGTATTTATTTTTATTTATACTCTTTATAGGATATTCTGTAAGATGTGCACCCAAAATTGATTTAATTAATGAAATATATGTTGGAATTTTTTGCCCTTATAATCTCATTAATAAAAATCTTTCCCCAGTTAAATGGATGGTTGGGTAAATAAAGACAGAACTTACTGAAAAAAAATAAAGAAAAATAAGTACTGCAAAATTAGTTGCGTACATTTGATAAAAAAAATACTCGAAATAAAATGGAATGCACATCTTAATATCGTTTATTTTTTCAGTAATCTTTAGAGGAAAACGTTTTTCTACTAGTAAAATGGTCGTTCAATATAAATAACGGGACTTCACACATTCACCAAATAAAAAATTTTTTATAAAAACAACTGCGTGTATTTTATAAAAAGGGTAATAAGTCAAATACTTAAAAATAATATCATTATAAATAGTTTTTCTAATAAAAAATATAAAATATATCATTGAATCCCTCATAATGTGTATAGTGTTATGTCGAAAAAGCTGAAAAGGCAGCCTGTTTTTTTAAATACTGCCCGAATGAAAAATAAACTGGCGGAAATTGAAGATAATCCAATTTCATTTTGTCTTTTTAAATATTCAGTGTACCTGACATCAATTATTATTCTCACATTACTCGGGCTTCTAATATCCATTTAATGTTTTGCATAGGGAACTAAAAATAATAAAAAATGAACTATTTATAAACATTTGTTCTTGTATATTGTATGTCTCTGCGTTTTAATCTTTTATTATTCACTGAAAAATACTTGATAAAACTGACTTTCACTTGATAATACTGATATCCTTACATTTTATCAATTAATCCTACTGCCTGTTGATTTCAATTTTCATTACAAACTCATAAAAACTCTAATTAAAGTATTAAAAATTAATTTAATTTAATTATTGAATTAATATTTGAAGAAACTGTATTAACCTCAAGTGTCTTCACGTACAAGTTTTAAATATATATATAT
>JAOUZG010019115.1:1283349-1319971 GCA_026289955.1 Argiope argentata | reverse complement strand
TATATATACAGAGAGAGAGAGAGAGAGAACGTTGTAATGCATTCAGCTTTAAGGATATGCCCGTAATCTTTTAAAGTATTAACCTTTTCCAGAACAATAATTATGTGGTGCACTGGATTGTAACTTCATTCAAAGGAAGATATTATCTGTAATGCTGTAATGTATCAATAAAAATTGAAAAAGAGGGCAAATTTTACAAATTGACCATAATTAACGCGCCATTCGATCATTCATGTTGTTAAAAGTTTATTCAAATAAAATTATATCCAGTAAAACTTTTATTTATAATTTCCATCATTTAGATATCTTTAACATTTCCAGGTTTTTTTTTCCCGTTAAATAAAAGATTCAGTATTTTTGTAGTGTATAAGATATTCCTTGTATTAACGAAATATGAAAATCCAACGATATCATGTCTTAAATATCTTTCTGTGTCATTTTTCGTTTAATTATGGAAAAATTTATGTGGTATAAAAATCATTTACCTCTATAATTTCTTAGATAATCATAATTTATGTTTTTTAAAAAAATGCTTAGTAAAAGGCAAAATTAGAAAATCTAGTGCAATGTAATATAAGAACACTAAAAAAAGCTTATCATCAAAATGAAATTGATTACTTTATTAATGCTAAATAATATTAGTATTAGTACTTGTTTATGATTTTAACATATGCCATAACATATTCTTGTGTCATATCCGTCATGCAGTATGCATAGTAAAAAAATCATTCGAAACGCTCTATGTGACAAATATTTTAAGCATACTGATGACAAAAATCTGGCACGTAGATAAATTTTAAGTTGTAAAATCTCAATAAGATAGATATTTCCAAATATCAATCTTTATTTAAATAATAACTTATCAAAATACTAAAAAAATTTCATAACAACTTGGAAATTATAATCGTTTAAAATATATTGCACACAAATTAAGGTACTTACGTATTAAACCGTCTAACTTTATTGCCAAATTTCAAGTAATCGCCAATGAGTCACTAAACCGCCAATTATGGTAAGCCAGCAATGATGTAATCCATTGATCTTTATCACCAATCGCCTTTATCTTAGCCAAATTTATTCATCGCCAATGAATTACTAAATCATTGGTGATCGTTGGCGAAGAAGGTCTAATATATAAATACCCAAATTGATTGGAATTTAAAATTCCAAAAGCAATCTTTTCAGAATTTATCATTTCAAATATTCATTATAGTTTTTATTGAGATAGCAAGCAAACCATTTGAATAAATTCTTTTCAACAATAATACAAATAATTTTTTAATTCACATTTTTTTATATGAGTTTATAATTTTATTCATTTAAATCCACAAATTAGCAAATTTAGATATCAAATTTTTTTTCTAATCATTCTGTTATAAATTATAATTTTTTCATATCCATGCATCATTAATTTAGAAAAAGACAAGAACTATTAAAAGAAAAGCAAAAAAAGACCCCTACATTTACTAATTGGCTACTTAAACTCGGCCTATTGAAAATGAAAATTATTACAATTTAAAATTTCCAAATTTAGACTCTTAACAATAATTGAACTTCAGTTCTCAAATAGTTTTCATTAAAAATAAATTCACTAAAGAATGCTTAGTTTCCTTTGGAGTGTGCAATTATTCATAATCTCAAATTTTAATTATCAACAAAGAAAATCAGAATCGCGAGTAAAATTATTTTCGACATTTATTTTGAAAAAAACTTTTATTAGCGAGAACTAATTACTTAGTTCGTTAAGTGATTGCGAAGAAAATTAATCAATTATGAAATGAGGAAAATGTTTCAATATTTTTAAATTAGAAATATTTATTATAATTAGTTTTCCGGATATTTTTATTAATATAAGGAATCATTTTCGCTTAAATTAGAAACATACAAATATGGCAAAATTATATAAAGAAAGATTTCTTTATAACTTATTCATTAGTGCATTGAATTATGAGAGAAAAATACATTAAAAAATTAATTTTCTCATTATTTTTGAAATTTAAAAGCTTTGTAATTTTTTTTCTTTTCCATCATCTTGCTGGGGAAATGTTAGAGTACATTGAATGCACTCTTCATCAATTTATTTTCTTAAGTAATTAAACTTGAAAGAATCCGTTGATTAAAATTTGCATTTTTGAGAATAGAAATGTTTTTGAAACAAATTATTTTTGATTTAATACCATTATATATCATGTTTTAAAATAATTCTCAAAAACGTATCTAAATTTAAAATCTCTAATAAAACTAAGCATAAATATTTCTTTTTTTTGTTAAGCATTTATATTGAAATAATGATCGATATTTCAAAATGGAAGACCAATCATTTTTAATCACTTATTACAATAATTATAACAATTGATACTACGAAAAGAAATGTCAACGATTTTTAATTTCTTATTGCAAAACTAAAATGATCATGATAGATATTTCGAAAAGGAATGTCAATGATTTTTAGCCATTCATTTCAAGAATGATCATGATCGATATTTCTAAACGATGGGTCAATACTTTTTAACGTATTGCAAGAATGATCATGTTTGATATTTCTAAAAGATAGGTCAATACTTTTTAATCACTTATTGTAAGAATGATTATGATCGACATTTATAAAAAAAATGTCGTTTATTTTCAACCAATTACTAAAAAAATGATCACGATCAATATTTCGAAAAGAAGTGACAATGATTTCTAATCATTACAAATTTACGATGATCGATATTTTTAAAAGGTATGCCAATGCTTTTTAGCCATTTATTTCAAGAATGAGCATGATCGATATTTCTAAAAGATAGGTCAATACTTTTTAATCATTCATTGCAAGAATGATCATGATCGATATTAATAAACAGAATGTCGTTGATTTTTTAACCAATTATTACAAAAATGATCACGATCAATACTTCGAAAAGGAGTGCCAGTGATTTTTAATCATTACAAATTCATGATGATCGATATTACGAAAAGAAATGAGAATGATTTTTAACTTCTATTTTATTACAAGAATGATCATGATCGACACTTCGTAAACATATGTCAATACTTTTTAACCACTTATTACGAGAATGATCATGGTCCATATTTCAAAAAGGAATGCCAATGATTGTTAACCACTTATTACGAGAATGATCATGATCGATATTTTGAAAAGTAATGCCAATGACTTTTAATCATTTATTATAAAAATTATCATGCCGGCTTTCTGGCACAGAGGTAACGCGTCTTCCACGTGTTCTGTGAGTCCCGGGTTCGAGTCCCGGTTCGGGCATAGTTTGTTCTTCTGTGTTCTATCTGTGAGATATGTGAATCTGGTTCTCTGTGAAAAGGGGCAATGCAAGCGTGTGGGTGTTTGCTCCATCTTCATATAAGCTAGAAGTCAGACTTCTGCCTTCGGGGAAGCTACTGCACCCCTCTTTCCATGGTAAAAAAGCGGACACGACATCATCATCATCATAAATGAACATGTTCGGTATTTCGAAAAGTAATATCAGTGATTTCTAGTCATTTATTATAAGAATGATCCTACTCAATATTTCGGAATGCCATTAATATTTAACCACTTCTTTCCAGAATGATCGTTTCCTAACTTTCAGTGGATACATTGGGAAACAGATATCGTATATAACAGATATATATTTCAGATACATTGGGAAATGGGGAGGAGTAAGAAAGAGAGATGCCAAGCAGGCAAAGTTAGTAAACATTTGATATTAGGTAACTCGGTGCATTTAAGCACTTTATTAAGTACTAACAAGTAGCGTTTATGCATTTAAGGATTTAATATTAAATGGAATTATAATATAGAATTGAGTTAATCCTTTTAAATTGGGGGATAAAATTCCATGAAGGCGAAAAAATAGTTTGTAAGATTTTATCTAGAACTAAGCCATTTAAAAATATTCTTCTTTCAATTATTCAATAATAAATGAAAAACGGGGCTATTCCGGATATTACATTATAATTTGTGTATGAATTTTTATCTGATTTTATTCCAAAATGGCAGGAATACTGAAACTGGGAAATCTATTACATCAATAGTTCTAGAATAGTTTTCACTTATTCTAGTCCAGAATCATATGTATAAATCTCCGGTTGCTTTCATAGTTGTTAATTCAAAAGAATAAAACCTATTCTTTAATATATTTTATCGGAAATCATCATATGGTAAAAAATATCATGATCTATTTTTAATAATTTTTATGGATTTCAAAAATATCTTTTTCCAATAGTAAACTAACAGAAGAAAATTAAAATAGTTATGCGTATATAAAGGTACAAATATTTTATTCGAAATATATCTATATCTAAATTATTGAATGTTTCTGCTTTCATGTGAGCAATTTACTTTGTTCATATCTGTGCATATTTTTATTTTCCCTCTTTTTTATTGCTTTTTTGAATTTTTTTTAAAAATTTTATTTGTAAATATTTCAATCTGAAATATTTTGTATTAATCATTGCCTTACGTTTGTAAGTCTTGAGTTATACTAGTTGATACACAATGAGTTTATAGTTTGATATTCGGAAAAAAAATGTATTCTAGAACAGAGTTATGGTTGCAAAAGAATGTAATGTGATATTTGTAGAATTTTTTTAGAATCAACGGTGATGATGATGATGATGTCGTGTCCGTTTTTTATCACGGAAAGAGGGGTGCAGTAGCTTCTGAGGGTATGAACCCCTGAGCACCCGAGGGCAGAAGTCTGACTTCTAGCTCATATGAAGATGAAACACACACACATACGCTTGCACAGTCCCTTTTTACAGGGGGCACATTCACCCATCTCACAGATAGCGCACAAAGGAACAACCATGCCCAAAACGGGACTCGAACCCGGGACCTCCAGCACACGAGGCAGACGCGCTACCTCTGTGCCAGCAAGCCGGCTAGAATCAATCGTATATTAGCTTTTCAAATTCTGGTTTCGTTTTATTCAATAGATAATGCATATCTTATCACGAATGTGTTATTTAGCACGCATTTTCAAACACAAATACTTAATTGTACAAATAAAACCAAAATATCCACTGATTTAAGAATGCATAGCATGAAAAAGGGACATTGAATACTATTTACGAAAATGACTTTTCTTAAACGATGGCATAGAGCAATATAAAGATATTTATCAAAACTATATAGATAATTCTACATATGGGAGGATGGGGTAGGGGGTTAAAATGAACTTAATTGGTTATTGTTGTTCTCGTGCTGCACTTTACATCGGAAGGAGGAGTACAGTAGCTTCTGAGGGTATGGATCCTTGAGAACTCGGGAAAAAAAGCCCGACTTCTAGCTCACACACGTCACAAATCCTTTTTACTGGACGGACTCCATTCATGTATTTCATTCATTCATCCACAGATAATAATTTAGATCCGGAACAGAGAACGATCACCTGTGTCACAGTATTACTCCCAACATGGAGGACTTTTTGACCACGAGAAATTTAATGTGCGCCATTCACCACACATAGGAAGAGTCTTCGGCTAATGGGTTTGAACTCGCATCCCAAGGGATGTGAATCCAACGCCCTACAAACCAGACTATCTCTGCCTGCACTGAATTGGTGCTATGAGTATTCAAAATAAGAGAATGTAACCAAACTAAGTAATAACAATTACTAAATGTGTTCATGAAGTATTTTTATCGTTGAATGTATTCTCGTGTAAACATATCTGTGTGGGTTGAAACTTGAAAAAAGTAAAAGCAAACGCAACGCTATAAAATTAGTTGTTGTTGTTACTTATGGCACTTGCCATGAACATCAGCAGATATATCAGCAGATTTTAAGCCGGGTATATACGTCTCTTGTTTTACAAGTAGGACCATCTAGGACCAAGAGTACGACTTAGCTACACACACACACGGCACAACCCTTTTTAGGGGGTGGGCTTCATTCATGCAAATTCATTTATTCATCTTAGATCGTAATTTAGATCTAGAACAGAGTACGATCACCTCTGACTCAGTACTCCTCCAGTGGTATTACTCTCGACATGGAGGGCTTCGCAACCACGAACAAATTTAACGAACGCCAGCCACCACACACACAGGATAAAATTAGTGAATATTAGAGGCAAAAAAAGGATTAATATTTCTATTTTTGGTAGAAATCAATAACATTGTATCATATTATGCACTGTAAAAGAATCCCAAACACTTAAAAATCAATTGAAGTAACCACTTTACGTTTCTCTTTAAAACGTATTATTAAAACAACCATTCTAACATCTGTCGAAGTTATCCTTCCAGTAAGTTGTAAATAATTTAATTTTCTTGAGGATTCTATTCTAAACTGTCTTCTTCAATTAGCAAATGCAGCTGGAAATAATTACAATTCACCATACATTTTCAATTAAATTTGTTAAATACTTAAATGGTGTTTCAATTTTAAAGAACACACGCATTACTGATTACCTCTGAACAAAGAATAGGAATTCTACGACGGCATTTTTCTCTTTTATTTACCTTCGCTTTCAAAGACAGGGAAGTGTGTATCCACCATCACCAGACACTAAAATATTCCCCAGTTTCCCCTTGGAGATTTATACTTGCGTTTGAAGATTCTCAACAACCTGGTGCATGGTGAAATTCGGCGGAGGAAAAACTTTTCTTTAATCTCCCTCAGCTCTTCGGTAGGGGGAAAAAATTAACTGAAGCAAAACGTGACAAAACACATTATTCATCGGGGGGTTTCTTTATTTGTTTATTCTTTATAACTGCATTTTTTTTTTTGGAAAAAGAAAATTTATAACTGCATTTTTTTGGCCGTCTCCCAAACCGAAATTCGAAGGAGGGGAAAAGTTTGCTCGGAGGACATATTATCAAACGAGTGGATCTCACCTTTTCCCCGAAATGTGCCTCAGAATCCCTAACAGAATTTCAACAGGATTTGGGAACTGAAAAGTTTGCTTTTATGACATTTAAAACATCCATTTTTGTTTGCAATTGGGTAGAAAGGATGATGACTTTACAAACCAACAGGTGTGAGAATATGAGTTTCATTTAAAATGTGAGAATTTTCAATAAAAAAGATCACAGGCGAGTTTTAAAAAGAATACTGAAAGATGTTCCATGAGATTTGTTGTTGTTGTTGTTATTGCTAATGGCACTTGCCATGAACAAGCCCGCTGATGCCCGGATTTAAGCCGAACTAAGCGTCTCTTGTTTAAAGTACTGCCAACTGGAGACAAGAGTACGATTTTAGCTACACACTCACCACACATTTGCTTGCACAGCCTCTTTTTACAAGGGGGCGCATTCACACGCTTCGCAGATCGAACACAGAAGAATAGCCACGCCTGAACCGGGACTGAAAGGGAAAACGCTCTACCCCTATGCCAGGATGCCGGTACTATTTAATATGTAATGTAAAAATGTAATATTTCGTTTTCTTGGACTAATATGCGTTCTGTTCACATTCACACGCTTCGCAAATAGAGTACAGAAGAACAACTATGCCTTAACTGGGACTCGAACCCGGGTAAGATAACGGGGAAGACGCGCTACCTCTGTTCCAGGACGTCCGCTCCATAAGTATTATTGTAGAATAAAACAAACAAAACTAACAAACTACCAACAAACTAACTAATAACTAACAAAATGTCAAGGACAGTTTAATTTATCAAAATTTTGTACAATACTCTCCCGAATATTGTGACTAACGCGGTGGAAGTCAGACCGGACAACAAAAAAACCGGACAGGCCGGAGTTGTATAAATTCATTTCTTTGCCCACAAATACCTGAAGACAGATTTTTTTATGTCAATACTCTCTATTATAATACGTATTGTCACATTTTTTTTATTAAGTGCTAAGTCCTCCATTTATTTAAGATGGAAGATGACTCCGACCGGAGGATCATAGAAGCAATTGCCGGTAATGTGTCGAGTTAAAATTGAAGGCTATATATTGGTAGTATATATACGTTGATATACTGCCCTGCACGTTTTAAGAATATGTTGAAAAAAGTAATTTAGAGAATATAAATTGCTCACATTTTAACATAAATTCTGCCATACTCAGTTGAAATGCCTTCTTTGCCTTCCTCATTTAATTACGTTTAAAGAAAACTAAGTTGGTTATTAAGAAATCTGAATAGCAGTGAACGAGATACTCGTTAGTGTATTGAATGACTGTGCTTGCATGCATTTTAAGAGACCACAAAAATACTATACAAATTACAGAAAACCACTTATATATGTAAAAACGATAGGAAGGAAGAAAAGTATAGAATAAAATATTAATAATACGTGTTAAATAGAAGCACATTATTCATATTTTATTAGATACTTAATTTTAGTAATTTAATTTACCCCAAATAAATATTTAAACCCAGCATTGTCATTAAAATTACTTCCACAGTTCCACAGACTATAATTACTCAAAGTGTTTTTTTGTAATAATAATCCCATCTTATCTAATAATTTTTTCGATTTCAAAATATCTAGTGAAAGGAAAAAAGAGTAAAATTTCATAAACATACATAACAATACTTTAGTTTTTACATAAAACTTCATATTAGCTCATTATTACGTCATTATTAGCTTTTACAATAACGTTTCTTTTTCTAATCTCTATGCTTGATCGTGCTCATAATATCTAAATGAAATAGAGATACATTTTAAAAAGAAAAACAAATGATTTAAGACAAATGATTCGCTTTACATTATAAATTAGCATTAATTAAAGCAATCCCTATATTAGTTAAGCTTAAGTATGCTGAAAAAATAAAATAATCAAATGAATAAAAATAAAATACATGGAAAAAAATTGGAAAAGGAATCAAGTTGTTATGAGGAAAGCTGTAAATATTTTCTTGTTACTCTTTACTTAAAAATTCCGGGAAAATCTATGGACAGTTAATTTTGAAATTTGCATATTTCTTCTCTTAATAAAAGCTGGAGGAAAAACAAATATTAAACCAGAAATGTTTTCGTTCTTTATTTAAAATGCAAACTTTCATTTTCTTTAATGTTCTTGAATGTTTTTATGCTTTTTTTTATTTCTTTACAAGAAGGATATTAAAAATTCTGTTTTAATTTTTTTAAAGAAATCAGTGACTAAAACAATTAATTAATTACAAAACTGCAAATTCATGATTATTTAACTAACAATTTGTTAATTGAACATTAAAATATATTCTACTGAAAGAAGTTTTAAATCACTTTGTATCATATATATTTTAATCCACAATTAGTACAAAATATTAATATACTTACTTAGCTGAATATTGCAACTAAGTATTTGTTTTAAAAATCGACTCTTAAATAATTTCTTTGATTTTTTTTTCGCCAAAAATCCTTTTATAAAAGAATTAACTTTTTTTAATGAACTTTTTAATTCGATACTTTTTTTTCAATGACGATATTAAATAGTATTTAATTAAACCTTCAATCCTTAAACTATCTTTTTAAAAGAGGAAAGTGTGGTTCTTAAAATTAAAAAAAAGTTAAATCGGGAGAATTCATGCCAGAAAAAAAATCAGAGATCGAAAACCATAATAAACCCTCTCCAATTAAAGGAAGTTTAATTTTACTTTTCCGATAAAACTTAAGAATAATTTCTCCACCTCATCCCCCCATTCCCCCCCACATCGTCATTTTCATCCAAATTACAAAAACCGAAGTAGGGTAGAAACCACATCGGACAAAAACCTAAAAATGCTGAAGAAACAAAAGGAAGAAGGGGAAAAAAGCAGGAGGAAAGCGAATTACCGAAAAATGTATGAAAAAGTAATAAAAATTGTCTTAGTTCCATAACTGAAAAACGACTGCAACCGTGAAGAATTTTAAAACGAATCGATACAAACCTACATTTTATCGATAGTTTCCATCGATCATCAAGTTCAGAAACGACAGAGTAAAATGAGTGAGAGGAAGATATAAAAAATAAAAATAAAAATTCCCAAAAAAAAAAAGAGCTTTGAAAAATTACTCGGTGAAGGTAAAAGGATTGGAGTAAAGGCAGAACGTAACCGCGTCAATGTCGGCAATGAAAGAATTTATTTTAGAGGATTATCATGTTTTTTTTCAGCTCCTTTTTTTCATTCTCTCTTTTCGTTTTCTTTTAAGAAAAAAAAAACTTTTTCCCCTCGTGTTCTAAGGGTACTTCCTCATAATGACGGTGAAATTTGCTCGAACGGAAAAATTACTAAATTATCGATCGAATTTTTCTGACGCCATTTTCAAAAAAAGTAATTATTCCCCTGGAGGCTCTCGCATACATCGGGGAACACACGATTTGCACGCAGATACATGTCAAGAATGAGAGGCTGATTCTTAAAAAAAATCTAGATAAATAAGATTTATTATACGTTATACTGAGATTTAGTTATTAGATGTAGAAGTTTCTCTGGTGGAATCCTATAGAAAAAATATTATTTTTAGGCTCAATGTAAATCCAGGTTGAAATATTTCAAAATCTTTGATGCCATTTTTGGAAACTCAGATGAGATTAAAGGATTCAAAGTAAAAAGTATGATAATAAATAGCTTGCCAAAAAATATGGAAGGTTTAAAACTAATAGTAGCCCAAAAATGTTAACCGCAACTTTTGAGATATTTATCAAAAAGAATAATAAAAAACCTTGAGTGATCTAGTAAAATTATAGAATTGCTTTGATTTTTTATGGATTTCATTTACGTCTATCATTCTAATGGAAATGTTTATTTTATTTATCGCAATTGTTGAGATATTTATTTTGGAGGCATAATAAAATGCCTTGCGCGATTTATTAAAATTCTAGAATTTTTTTGAGAGTCCTTTTTAATGAATAATCTTTATATTCTTCCTAAAAATGAAATCTTTTTTATTGTAATTTATCAAACATTGGGAAATCACATGGTGAAATGCTAGGATTATGATAAATCTTAGTGACCTCTCAATTAACACGCTGACTGTCGTGCTGAATTTCTTACATTTAATTTCAACACGTCCTTTGGTCAGCAGTGGACACATAAGCAGTCAAGGGGTTAAAATTGCTATTTAAGAGCATTGAGCAACACAATGACGTGAAATGTTTCAGGCAAATCAGACTTGATTGCACAGTTAAATAAATATTTTCCGAAAACTTTTCTCAATTCTTGTTGCGATACTTTCTACTACACAAATTTTAGTGTTCCAAACTCGCCGAAAACGAAAAAAAGTGATTTGAACATGAACTCTGAATTGTTCTTTAACATTTTGAACTCGAATTGCAACTTTCACACCATTCAAGACGGTTCCTAATTTTGATGTTTTATTTACTTATTTTCTAATTTTAATAGTTAAAAATGCCTATAGAGCAGTAAAAACGCATGGATTAATTTTTCTGAAAAATTCAACTTAAAACAATTATATCTATGGTTTTGAGAGTTTGTTTTTTGAGAAATAAACAAACTCTCGTATTAAGTGAATAATTATGTATCGAATTATTTTTTGAGTGCAAAGGATTAATTAGGTCAAATATATGTGCAATTTTAATTCTGTATTTATGATATTATTATATTTGTAAAAAAACTAATATTTTCTTCTACTGACTGTTATATTAATTACCCCAGAATTTCTTTGATATAGGCCCTATCAAATAGAAAAAAACGTCCTTGTAAATTTCACAAAGAAAATATAAATAGCTCATAAAAAAATTCACATGTATAATGTCACTTCCTTCTTTTTATTTTTTCTTCTGTTATTCTTTTTTTTTCTTTAATTCTTTTTTCCCACTCGAAATTTTATGTGCTGGTGTCTAATAAGTAATATTTACGACGGTTTTGACAGCATTACAAAAAATCAATTTGGCAGAAATTTTAAAAAAGCTTTTTATTAGTAGAAAAAAAAGGTATTCACATTTCACGAAAAAAGATTACTTTGCAAGGTAAAATTTATTCGTCATCCTTAATTATTTATCAATCTAATGATTTAACCCTTAAATATTCTTCTTTATTTTAACTTCGAAACACCACTACTCCGATGGATGCTAATATGATCAGTAATTTGTACAATTTCTTTATTCAAACTAACACAAAAAAGTAACAAACATTTCTTTATTTTCAATTCCTCTATAAAGTTTTAAAAAATTCGAGCAGAATCCTTTCAAAATTTAAATTACAACCTTGAGGAGATTCTTCTTTATTTGCAACTCAAAATTTAAATAATAATTCATTCAAGGCTTGAATACATTCTAACCTCAACAACAATTCCAGAAATTTAGCTGTCAACCTAAATTGGAAACTCTAGGCTAGTAATAACTCTTTGACAAAACTGCATTTTCACTTAGTAACAAATTCTATTCAAACCCCAATCCCCACTGTAACTAACCTGCCATGCCAAAAAGTCGAAGGCACCACCTCGAAAGAAAAGGGATGTCTTCTGTTTGTTCATTTTTCTTCAAATCCCTCCTTCTAGCCAACGAAGCGAAGACAATGGATTTGCATGATTTTTGCATAATTCGGGGACTTACGCTTGATGGAAATAGTCACGTGACGTTTGACAACAGGGAACGCAAACACTACATGGAATGGCACTCAGGTTGAGAAACGTACGCCACTAGAATTTTATCCTTTCTTCTGCCTTTTTATTTTATATATTTTTATTTTTATTGGTCCCGCTATCTGCTTATCTCTAGGGCAAAGAAGAAATGCTTACCGACCGAATTGATAATAATGAGGATCAGAACTTCAGAACTCGGAAATGGAAAATGATTTTAAAAAGAAAAAAAAAGAAAAAGAAATATACTCCCATTTTTCACTCGAACTAAAAGTCACTTTTTTGAATATTTTTACTTATCTCCTTTTTTTTATCGTCTGTTTCGAACATTTTATTTGCAACAAAGATATCGTTAATTATAAAATAAAAATGACTGAAACAATTAGATTCGAAAATCATTCGAGTCTCACTGGAAATTAAAAATTCAGTAAATAAAAGATTTACAGGATTGCATAAGGTTTTTAAAAATGCAATATTTTAGCCCTTTAGTTTCAGTTTTATTTTTATTATTGTCGTTGTTTTGTCTAGATGCTTTTTAATGATTGACTTTTTTTGGTGTGGTATTTTTAAATTTTTATCTTTGAATAATCTTTTGCGTTAGACTCAGCAGACTAGTTAGGATTAGGAATCAGAATTCACTTTGAAACACATAGAATTTGCCTAAATGAAAATAGAATCTGATTTAAAAAATTTATCTAGTAGATTTCTGATAGTAATAGAATTATAGCATTTATCAATATTTTATAAATTTAACTGTAAAACACATAATAGTTTTTATTGAAATAAAATAAATGTGGAGGAAATTATAATTATTCAAAAGATAAGTATCTCAAACTGCACAACTTAAAAACATCAACTTTCAGAAACTATTAATTGTGAGATCAAATTTATTTCGATTATTTATAAAAATAAAAGAATTTAAACATGTTTTTCAAAACTACAACAGAGCTTGTTTTCACTTTGGTTTTATAATAAGAATGCATTAAACAATATTCCGATGTATAATGCCACCAAATATGACAATGTTTACCCAAATATGGACCAGGTTTGTAATGGTTATCTCAAAATTAACGCAAGATTTCAATTGGCCCTATTCTTGCAGTAAAGTGATGATAACCCTATTAAAGAAAAAACATTTAACAGCTGATAGTTTAGGATTAGTAAAAATAGACTTACACTATAGAACAACCGGTTCTCATTGTTGAACTATATTCAAAAAATAATGGAAGTCTGACAGCCACAGTGCACAAATTTGAGAATTGATCCCCCGATTTTGTGATTTAACATCACTAGATTTCTTTTAATGATGTCTGTTTAAAGTCAAAAGTTTATGCCATTAAGCCAGCAAGTACGCTTACATTGAAGAAATTCGATGTTACACCGACGAAATTCAGCCCCATTTACGCAAAATGGGCATGGAAAATTTCGACAAATTGCATATGTGTCAGCAAAGCCGTGGATGCCATTTGCAGTATGTGTTATTCCATACATATCTCTATCCAGTGTAAGTGACAATTCAATAAAAATATAGAAATTTAAAGAGAAAAAACTATTTTCTATTTCATTTGAATCTTGCGCTAGCTCGTTATTCTATCGCGTAAAGCTCCATTTTTACTAACCCTAAACTATCAGTTGTCAAATGGTGTTTTTAAAAGGGTTGCCAACACTTTACTGCACGAATGATGCCAAATTCGAATCCTTAGTTAATTTCAGGAAGTCCTTTGTAGCGAAGATCTTCGTTCGGAACTAAACTTGAATTGTAATTCTACATCGTCTAAACAAAAACATTTGAATCAAATATATCACAACTCTATTTTTATATTACTTCAGAGTAACATCACTTTTTGAAACTATAGGAGAACCGTTTTTATAAATATCTTGTCCCAATGAACTCTAATCACAACATTTGGGCCAACAACAAATATCTTTGCAATAACCAATTGAGAAAAACTTGCCGTTAACAATTTTTATGGTACATACTATGTGTTAAAATTATCTATGCATACTTGAAATACAAGATTCTTCCACCCGATGGCGCTGTGCGCCTCACTTGGGTTTTGTTTATATTGTAAACAGTCTCTATCTGTATAATGTGATGTTTAGTTGTGATGCTTTCGTCTTTTTGCAATTTGTGTCTGTGTAAATATGTTAGCTGCTTCTGAAATGAAATATGGAAAATCCAACAGTTGCATCCATACCAATCTGGCAGGTAACAGCTTTTTGAAAGATCTATTTGCTAAATGAAATATAGATGTGAATTTGAATTGAAGTCTATTCTTTGGGTTTGCATGTAAGCCAAATATGTTAAGGGTATAGATTTCTCGAAGGCAAGAATTATCATCAGATTATATTAGGGTGTTCCATAAGCTTCTTTCCTCTTTCTAATATAAAATGAATACATAATATTTACTTTTTAAGATATAATTTATTCTGTTATATTAAGTACGTTGGCTTTCTAGCACAGAGGTAGCGCGTCTTCCTCGTGTTCTGGGAATCCCGGTTTGAGCATGGTTGTTCTCCTGTGTGCTATCTGTGAGATGTGTAACTGTGCTCCCCAGTAAAAGGGGGCTGTGTAAGCGACTGTGATGAGTGTGTAGCTAAGTCGTACTCTTGACCCTATGTTGGCCCTACTTCAAAAACAAGAAACGGTTCTTTCGGCTTAAATCTGCTGTTGTATCAGCGGGGGGCTTGTCCATAGGCAAGTGCCACAGGTAATAACAACAACATATAAAATACAATTTTGCTCTATTACATTCTTTCATCTTCCAGAAAGCCTCGATATGCATTCTATCCAAAATTGTTGCATTCCGGACAAAAAATAATGCTTGAGGTGCACTTTTATTTCTCCGATGGATTTAAAGCGTTTATTGGGAAGATAATTTTTTAAGGTCAGCATGAACTAATAATCATATGGAGCGACATCTGCAGAGTATGTAGGATGCGATAAAACAAAAAATCAAACTGTAAGAGCTACTCGCTTGCGACTAATTCAATATGTGTTCCCGCGTTGTCATAATGAAAACAGCGTCTCTTCGGTTCATTATTTAAAACATTTCTTTTTTGCTATGACAACTTTTAATTTATTCAGTTGATGAGAGTATTGCGTATTTTTTTTTTCATCTTGAAGAAGGAGCTCGTATAAAATTACGCGTTTTCAAACCTACAAAATGGATAATAGGTCTTTTTTGAGGTGTAGTCCTGATTTTAGGTGTAACAAAGCTCTAGTATGACTGAAACTTTTGGTATAGATGGCTAATATATAAGCCTACCGACTCTCTGGCTCAGAGGTAGCGCGTCTTCCTCGTGTTCTGGGAGTCCCGGTTTGGGCATGGTTGTTCTTCTGTGTGCTATCTGTGAGATGTGTAAATATGCCCCCCCCCCCTGTAAAAAGGAGCTGTGCAAGCGAATGTGGGGTGAGTGTGCAGCTAAGTCGTACTCTTGGCCCTAGTTGGCGCTACTTCAAAAACAAGAGACGCTGATTAGGCTTAAATCTACTGATGCTTTCATCACCGGGGCTTGTCCACTAACAAGTGGCATAAGTAACAACAACAACATATAAAAGCCTGCATGTTCGCACAAATTGAGTCATAAAAAGCCAATCATAACTCGACGAGAAAGAAATTTTTGGAACATCCTTACAGCAACCGTGGTAAAATTCCAAATACATTTAAAATGAGAATCTGAAACAATGCCTAAAATATCTTTCCGTTTCTTCAAAACAGTCTTAATTTAGCAGAGATATATATTCTTACGATAAGACCATTTTTATCCCCAGCGCTCGATTTCCCCTCGGGTTTCCTTCCAGACAACGTTTCAATCACACCTGCCGCCGTGGGGGCGGTCGACCCACAAGCAGAGAAATACTGAGGTCTACCCCTCCTCCCCTTCCAGCCCCTTCCTACTGTCACATAGTCCGCGTGACGACATGGAGGTTCCCAAATTAGACAAGGTCCCTTTGCGGGATTCCACTCCAGCCCACAAAGAATCGATAGATCCAGATACTGCTGGGAAAAGAAGAAAGCGGGGTGAGCATGCGCTGCTGCCACCGCTTTGAAACTAATTTCGTCTTGTCCGGAAGCCACAGCAAGAAGAAGAAGAAAAGAGAAAAGAAAGAAGAACGGAATAAAACTGTGGGAAATAAACAGCTGATTTGACCACGACTTCCGTCCGGAGAAAGGTTTCCGATTGGAAATCGTGAGTTGGTCGGACGAAAGAGGGATCCCAGATTAAATAAGGTTCAGCGAAGATTACCCTTCCCGTTCCCGTCCTCCCTCAATTTGTGTAATTACTCCTATAAAAGCTGATTATTTGTGTATTTCTTGGTCGGGGGGATTAGGGATGGCGACCCGACGCTTGTTAAGAAAGTTTGCAACCGATTCTGGAGAATAGAAATCACCAGAAAGGGTTCGCATTGATGATGCAGACCGTTATCCCAATTCCGCTTTGTGTTCAGTTTTCCCAACCACCGGTTCTTTCCTCATCGGTGATTACCTTAATGGCTGATTTATTTTATCATAATTTGAAGAACATTAAAATTCAGCCGGCTTTCTGGGACAGATGTAGCGCGTCTTCCTCATGTTCTGGGAGTCCCGGGTCCGAGTCCCGGTTCGGGCATGATTGTTCTTCTGTGTGCTATCTGTGAGATGTGTGATTGTGCCCCCTCCCTGTAAAAAGGGGCTTTGCAAGCAAATGTGGTGAGCGTGTAGCAAAGTTGTACTTTTGGCCCTAGTTGGCGCTACTTCAAACAAAAGACACTTATTTCGGCTTAAATCTGCTGCTGTATCAGAAGGGGGCTTATCCGTAGGCAAGTGCCTTAAGTAACAATAACAACGCAACATTATATATTCAGATATTTCTTGGCTTTCACAAACTTTTAATGAGAAAAGGATTGGAGGTTGACGGGTATTTTGCTCAGTCAACCAATAACCAATGCTTTCAAATTTTTTAAATAATAGTTTCAAGATAAATGTGAGAATAAAAATGGTAATAAATATTTTGAAATATGAAATAAAACTTTTAGTGCAACAATTAAAACCCGATTTTATTATTCACAGAATTCCGTAAACCGGATTCGTTTTCCTTCATAACACTTTTAAATTACTAAAATAATTAACGATGGTTGTAAAGGTATAATATTCATGAAAATGATAAATATTATTTCAAAATGTTATATTTCAAATAAAATGACTACTTTTTGAGATAATTTATACTTGATTAATTTATGCAAAGAATTGTAAAACTCAGTCAGCTGTGCTTCTCTTTAATGTTTATTTTTAAAAATAATGCATTATTATTACATGAAATTTCATCATAGTTAGATTAAATAAAATAATAAATATTCGAAAATCATGTATAAAAATTATAGATATAGACAAAGATCGTTTAAAGGCTATCTTAAAGTTTGTCGTATCTATGATGGAATGGTCAATTTTTGATTAGACTTAATAATGCTTAAAGTTGAAACGCTTAAAAAGTTAATGTGTGAATTAAATAAATAAAAGTCATTTTTTAAATAAATTCTAAATGATTTTAAAAGAATGTTAAAACTAGAGGGACATTAAGAAAAAATACTGTATAATCAAATATCTGCAAAATTTATTCAGATGTAGATTTAACATCGAGAATCTAGTATCGATATATGAATCTCACCTTCATTACTTCGAGAATATGTCTAATTATATATAGTCTGTTAAGCTGAGTTAAATTAATTACTATCGAAATTGATTATTTTTAATGCAATAATGAAAAACTTTCCAATAATTTTAACGAAAACAATTGATTGATGATTGCATGATGTTTATTGAAGACGTTCATTTCTAATTACATGACTGCGCTCAATTATAATGATCAGATCATTTTCGATGAGATTAAATTAAGATAACAATATTATTATAGAGTTGAATTACAAATCCATTTAACTTTCTAATTAGATCCCCATTTGATATAAAAATTTTCTTGTTATTTCATCATAAAAGATATTTGTCTTAGATTATTTGCTACTTTGGATTAGTTATAGATTTACCAATCAAAAATTGAATCAAATATTATTGTATGTAAAAATGATTAAGTATGTTCTTTATAGTATATGAGAGTAGAGAGGTTTAATCATTCCTTTTTTCTTGATAGTAAATAATTAGAATTGCACTCATGTTCGTAAATCAAGGATTATTCAGAGTCGCGCGGAAATCGAACTCTAAAATACATAAATAACTTATAAAATAACCACACACATATTAAAAAATCATATGCAAATTGCAGGAAACCCCCGGATGACACCGATAGTACATCACAATAACGAAAGTTTAAGAATGATGTATAAGAAACACAGGCAAAGAAGTAAAATTGTTCGCAAGCGCTTTATAGGCCTTTCAGTGCAATAACCGCATAGTTATGACACAAAGAACACATTTGGATTATTTTTTAGGTGGCAAAATTATCGGCCGTCTTGAATGTGGGCGTGCCCAGAAGGAAGTAACCGAGGAACTTGGAATCGGCCAGAGTGTCATCCATAAGTTTTGGCAACAATTCCAAGATTATGGTAATACGAGTAGACGTTACAGCATAGGTCACCCCCAAGTTAAAACGCCGAACGAAGAAAGGTATTTGGAAGTTATTGTCAAAAGAAACAGATGGAGCACACCATCAGACCTGTCTCGTCAGTTTTCTTCAGTTACAAGTACGACAGTTTCAAGGCAGACCCTGTACAGACGCTTAAGGTAGATTGGCCTATATGCTCGTAGACCTGTCGGATGTATTACTCTTACAGCAACTCACTATCGCCTGTGGTTGGTCTGGAGTAGAGAGCATGCATTGTGAACACTGAAACAGTGGGCTTACGTGATGGTTTTCGACATGACCAGACATTTCGACATTTACCTTGAAGTCTAATTCACTCCGGATTCTCATATGAAGAGAACCAGGTACCTGCTACCACCAAGAGGTGCAGGATTGGCCGTTTGGGGGTGGTGGAGTTATTGTGGGTTTCAGAAATCACCTGAATACTAAAATTGGAACCTTGACAGTGCATACCTATCAGGACGTCATCCTAGAACGACATACGTTTTACGCGGCGAAATGGGCACAAAATTCGTTATTATGGATCACAAGGGCCCTCCTGGCCCTGCAAACATCGTAAACGACTGCCTTCAATCGGATGATATCACGCGTATGAACTGTTCATAATTCTCACCGGACTTGAATCCAGTATAGCATGTGTGGGTATGCTTGGCAGACAAAGTGCAGCCTCTCAACCACCTGCAAAATGTCTCCAGAAACTTCAGATTAATCCGCAATGCTTGATGATTGATATAATATTCCCTAAGATCAGATCAGTAATTTGATACTCATCATGCCTAGGCATTCTACGGACTGTATTGCATCGTCTGGGAGAATAACTATGTATTAACCATCATACCAACCATGTAATACCGGTGTTTGTAACCCCTTTTTTTTGTAATTTGTTTCAAGGAGCCAAAAATTTCGGTTTATAATTATATCAAACATAAAACATCTTTTTCCTCTTTACTTTTTGTTTAATCAATAGGATTTACAAATAAGCCACACTTGTTTTGCTTCTGGCTTTTTCTTTTCCTGAACTTGCATTATCCTTAATTTAAGGACATGAGTATAATTTCAGAATGTTAAAATCTGGTTGGACGCTGGAGGAAATTGTTTTAATTTTATTAATTGTAGCCAGAATTATACTTTTATCTTTTATAAATTTTTCATGTAATTAATGATCACTGCAAACAATATCTTTAATAGCTTAACTTAAAACTGCTTGATATCAATCTTGTTGTGTTGTGACTAAGGGCACTTGCCATGGACAAGCCCCGCTGATTCCATCAGCAGATTTTAACCCTAAGAAATGCGTCTCTTTGTTTTACAAGTAGCGCCATCTAAGTCCAAGAGTACGACTTAGCTACACACACGTCACAACCCTTTTTAAGGGGCGGAGTACATTCATGCAAATTCCTTCATGGCTCTCAGATCGTAATTTAGACCTGGAACAGAGAACGATCACCTCTGACCCAATACCCACCCCTCCAGTGGTATTACTCTCGACATGGAGGACTTTGCTACCACGAAGAGATTTAACGAGCGCCAGCCGCCATACCCTCGGGGAATCATTTGGTCGGTAAGTTTCGAACTCGTAACCTAAGGAGTACAACGCTCTACCAACCAGGACATCCTGGCCCTATATCAATCTTTATTAATGTAAAGCAACAAGAGAGAACCGATTCATAAGCTAATGTTAAAGCCATTAATTAAATACGTTTTCTTAGAATTCAGTATTAATTTTAAATGTTCTCTTTCGATTGTAGATATCGTAATTATAACTGAAAAACACATATTTGTTCATGATTTTCTCTTTTTTTAAAAAAAAGAATTTTATTTTTAATTGTTAAATTTACTTATGTGCGTAGAGTACTATCACCTACTGTTTACTCTCAATTTTCCCTTTAATTGCGCATCAGTTTTTCATCTTAGCTAACAGGAACAAACATCTAAACTTCCCATAAGCCTACAAACCCCAAAATTAAAATTACCGAACGCCTGAATTAAACTCGCCAGTTACCTCCCGAGTTAAACACACCAGATAAAACGACAAGAAACAATGGCATGTGAGCAATATTTAATTAAATCAGGAGCCTCCTTTTCTATTGGACATTAAAATACTTCAAGGGCAACTTCCTGCCATACCACGCCGAGATCTCTGGAATTCGCGCGAATTTTTTGGCGATCGAAATCGAGGCATCCTCCATGATTCAAGGCCTACTTCAAAAGCTGCAGAAATTCCTCTGGTACAAAGAGGCTGGAGGGAGCATGGGAGAGGGTTGAAGAGGGGGGGTGCTCTTCGCCAGGGGGTGGAGAGGGAGACAGAGAGCAAAGGTTAATTAAGCAGAGTATTTCGCCTTCTCTCATTAGACCGGACTAATGAGTTGTTCTCTTAAATCGCAGCGAGCATCCCTCGCAGGCAGGAAGCATCGGGTATGAAATGATGTTCTGTGTCTCTGGAATTGTGGCTCCAGCGATGAGGATGAATTAGCGTGATTCACTGACAGTAAAAGAGGAGAGCGTGCACACACTTCATCGGGTCACGGGAAGGAGGCTGCATTGTTTGGCTGGGAGTAAGGCTTTTCGAGGTGTATGGGTTTTGACAAAGAAGATGAGTCAGCCTGTCGGGATGTCGGCGAATGATTGATTGGTTCGATGACCATGTTGATCAGTAATGCCATTCCAGCTGGGTTCAAAGGGTGAAATTTTAAATAATTTAACAGCAAGGAAAGCCAATATTCATTAGTTCGTCCAAAGGAGTCATTAGTTTTATTTAATTCATTTATGAAAATAGATGCTAAAGCAGGGATACACAACAAAAGGCCCACGAAGCCTTTGAAGTTTTCCCGCAAATGTTGTTAATAAAATAAGGTTAATTTAAAATGAAATTAGATTTTTTTCAAATAAACAGGGGGTAGGGGAAGCGGATACGAAAACGATTCTACATCAGAATAAAGAAAAACCGATATTAGAATTTTATATAGACTTAGCCGAAGAATTTTTGTGTTTCAAGCAAAATGCAGCAATTTTCTTTGGCTTCACTTACATTTGTGAGCTAACTTTCTCATTGATGAATTTAAACAAATCAAAAGTAAGAAATAGAACAGTAGGTGAGAGAACCCTTCTGCGATTCCATTTCTTATTTTGTTCTACATATTGCCACAACCAATCTTATGCCCAATATAAAATCAATAACTTCAAATATTCAATCCCAGCCATCTCCTAAATTTTTGCTAATTTTTATTATCAATTTTTCTTTCACAAAATTTAAATTGTGTTCTATTTATAATTACCATAGAATTTTCTGCTGTTATTCTATTTCAAGTTTGACACCTTTTAGCAGAAAACCTTTTTTTTTTTCTTTTTCTTTTTTTTTGGAGGTAAAGTATTTCAATCATATCTATAATGTTTGTGTTTCATTCCTTCATTTTTTTTTGCATAATGTGTGCATGAGTAAAATAAGTAAAGTAATAGTTGTAATTGATGCTTATTTCTACAAAAAACATACACAGTGATTTCACGTTTATATTAATTTTTAACATCTACGTGCTGCTTTGGCCCTCATCATGACCTTTTTTCATATTTTGGCCCCTCATCCTCAAAAGGTTGTGCATCCCTGTGCTAAAGAATTCTTTGACTCAGCTTTTACTATGCATAGGAAAAAAAAACAATAAATGATTCATTTGGGATTTAAAATACGACGATAAGTTTCATTCTCTCCGATCTACAGGATTGCCTGATGTTAAAGTCTCAGCTTTGGTTCTTCGTTGGAATCGGGTCTCAAACCCGATTCCAACGAAGAACCGTCGCGTAAGGGGGTCTAGTGCACGTTAAAACCGCCCAGGTTAAACGTTCTCTCGCTAGTGTGACGTGAAGAGGGGGTGTTAACTCAGGTGTCGTCATTGTCATCTGTCGATGGTTCAAAATTAAGAGATTCATCTCAAATGCGCTTTCGTTTTTAAGTTGGATGTAAAAATAACTAAACTAAAGAAAAACTGCGATATCCACATTTTTCCTTATACTGTGTATATTTATGTAAAATTTTCTTTTTAAAATAATTTTGTCCCGATTTGAGCTTTCCAGAGTACATTGTGGAGTATACATTTTACTATCTACTCTGTTTCTTGAGCTGAAAAGTTTTAAGTGAAAGACTTAAGTCAACTATTACGATGTTAGCAAATTATTAATTAGCAACTAAATCATGTTTCACAGATGTAATATCAATGAACAATTAGAGTTTTAAACATAAAGTAACATCACTTACAAATTAAGTTAATCTGCATTTGATTTTTTTGTAGTTTTTTATTAGTTTTGTTGAATTATATCAAATTTTTTTAATTTCTTTTTTACACGAAAATTTATTTTACAGCTAAATAAATTTCAAGTATGATTTGGAAAAATAAAAAATATATATAATAATGTTTAAATGTAAAGGAGTTGTGATAAACATTTAAAAACACAGTAGGTATAAAAATTAAAAAATATATATTAAACATTATATGAACTCAAACCTTTTTTTGTTTCACAATACAACAAATGTATTTTAATCCTTTAATTAAAGCACAACACTTAATCTTCAAAAGCAGAATTCTTTTGTGTCACTTACCTGAAAATAAAAATAAAAAGAAATTATATGAGAAAAAATAATGCACATTTAACAAACAAAAATATTTTATTTTAAGTCATACGTTTTAACGAAAACCAAGATAATAAAAAATAAGGACATTTTTTTAAAAAAGCAAAAATCGGATTTATTAATTTAAAAATTTTCATTTGAATGCATGCTTTTTAAAGTATGTTAAAGAACAAAAAATTTTTTTTTCAAATAAACAATAAGGAAATCATTCAAAATTATAAAAACATGAAGCACTGTTAGAAATTCTCTGAAAAAATAGAATTTCAATTATATATATGTGTATTTTTCATTTTTAAAAGGTCTGTGAATATTAATCTCACGGGTGAATAAATCAAACAAATACCAAATAAAAGTCAAATTAATAACCGACTGTCATTATATATTATCAATGTAATCTTACATAAAATGAGATATTAATACGGTGAATGTAAAATCTTTTTAGAAACAGAAGAAAAAATTCTTTTTTCACATGAGTCTCACGCGTGAAACAAATCAAACTACAATAAAATAAAAACTAAATTAACAACAGACAGCCATTATATAATATCAATGCAATATTGCATAAAATGAGATATTTATACAGCAAATGTAAAATCTATTCCGGAAAAGAAAGGAAAATTTCTTTTTTCACATGAGTCTCACGCGTGAAACAAATCAAATTAAAACCGAATAAAGACTAAATTAACAAGTGACAGCCATTATATAATACCAATGTAATATTATATACAATGAGATATTTATACAGCAAATGTAAAATCTATTTCAGATCAGAAAGGAAACATTCTTTTTTCACATGAGTCTCACGCGTAAAACAAATCAAACTCAAACCAAATAAAAACTAAATTAACAAATGACAGCCATTACATAAAATACAAATGCAATATTGCATACAATGAGATATTTATACAGCGGGTGTAATATCTATTTATAAACAGAGAGGAAAAATTCTTTTTTCACCTGAGTTTCAATCGTGAAACAAATCAAACTACAACCAAATAAAAACTAAATTAACAAGTGACAGCCATTATATAAAACCAATGCAATATTGTATAAAATGAGATATTTATATAGCAAATGTAAAATCTATTTCAGATCAGAAAGGAATTTTTTTTCTCTCATGAATATTTTTTCTCTTATGACTCATGAATCTTACGAGTCATGAGTCACAAGCTTGAAACAAATCAAATAACAACCATATAAAAACCAAATTAACAGCTTATTGCCGTTATATGGTATCAATGTAACATTACGAAAAATGAGATATTTATACAACAAATCTAAAATCCATTTCAAATCAGAGAGGAAAAAATTCTTTTTTCTTTCCCCCAGGAACTTATATCTGAATAATAACTTCTAAGATTTTGCGAAAATAGGATTCGCTGATAAACAGTAAAAACAAATCAAATCCAAGAAGACTGCGAAATCAGTTTCTTGTGCATCATATTTCCCCAAGAATTCTTCTTCAAAAGCAAATTCTGAATTATTCATACGTGTCTTAATCGGAGAGAAATGGCTCAATTCCGAAAATTCGAGGTGATTCGAAACGGGATAGTCTATTAAAATTCAATCCGCGCCAGATAGACTCAGAATTCAATTTAGATAACACGTTTTGGCGAAGAAACTAGTTTCTATTGCATAAAATTGTTTAGAGATCCCCGGATGTGTAATTGAATGAGTTTGCCATTATAACGTGAAGTTGCCTCAATTTTACGATCGATGAGGCCCGAGTTTATAGATTTCAAGAAAGATATTATGACATGTCATAATAAACAATGATTAAGAAATTTGGCGAATAAATAATTCTTGAAATTTGAAGACACACACACAAAAAAATCTTTTCAAACTCTTTTTAAAATTATTTCTACTATTATTTGTATTTAAAAATTTCGGCGTTTAGGACATCGATAAAGAAATTTAGTGAAAAAGTTTTTGAAATAATTTGATCCAAATTAATGCCTTATTGGTAGATTCCTATAGGAAGACTATATATTGTAAGGGTTGCTGTTGTTGTTACTTATGACACTTGCCATAGACAAGCCCCGCTTATACATCAGCAGATTTCAAAGCCGCAGTTACATGAAGCGTCGAATCTCCGACGAGCCACGAGTTCCCCCATAACTTTACCCATGTTATCTTAAGAACCATTTAACTAGAGGAGTAATTTTGATTGGATTTTAACTGGCTTGAAATAATCTATTAGAAATGTAAAATTCATGACGAGTTCGTAAATAGTCCACCTAATTCAAAGGGGAAGAGGGTAAAATTTTAATTCCACTGTAACTTTCTTAAGACTTTACACTTGAAAAAGTAATTTGGTGCATTATTATTCACTTAATCAACGAACTTATTAATTACACGAAATAATAAATGCAATCATTGTTTTAGATTGAATTTGCCTGAAAAAATGAGTCTCTCTCTCTTTTGATATAATTATGTATTTTTAACAATTATTATCATGTCAGAGCTTGATATTGTTTTGGGAATGAGGTTTTCTGGCGTCAACAAAAATTCATTGACAAATAGCCGTTAACGTTTAAAACCGTAAACAAAAAATAAAAATTTTATTATCTGCACGAGCATATCAAAAAATCAGCTTCTAATAATACGTTGCCATTGCATTGACAAAAGCTCTGATTTTAAAAAAAAGTTAATGATTACAGCAAATAAAACTTAGAAAAATGTCATTTTGATCACTTGATTATATGAAATGAAATAAATGGGAAATGTGATATTTTTTAAAATACTAATGCGAGACAAAGTTTTTTGGATCGTTTTCTATACTAAAGTGACTCATTCAATGAAACCATTATAATGTATAAAAATATAATTTAACTTGCACGAGCACGTGGTTCTTGGCCGTTCAAGAAATCATGTTCTGACATGATACATCGAAATAGGCATAGTAGATTTCATTTTCTTAAATATTTTTCAATCTTTTTCTAAAAAATAATTTGTTTATCTTGACAGATTTTTATTCCTTCACTCAGATTGTGTAAACTTGCCGATTTCTGAAGTTTTACAGAGCTTGTGTGGTATTAATTTAATAAAAAAAATGTGAGATTGGATCAGGAAATAAGAAATCATTTTAAAATTGTTAATATGGATTAAATTACGTTCCAAATTAAGAAATCAACTGGGATTTAATTTAGATTTAGAGACATCATCTATATTGATAAAAATGCAACTCGAAATGCGTTGCTAAGCGCAAAACTGGAGAACGGCTTGACCGATTCGGCTAATTTTTTTAAAAATATTTTCATTAAGACACGAGGATGGTTCTTATGGAGAGAAAAAATGAAAAAAACTGCGTGGAAAATAGTTAAAACGACACTTTTTTTACTTTCCCGCCAAAATCTTCATTTCCTTCCCCCACACCAACAGAGTTAGATAGCAGGAAGTAATAAATTATGATTTGTTTAGAAAGAAATACGCAAAGTCAGTTGGTTTTCATTCATAGATAACGGGGTGTTTAAAAAAGAAAGAAAATAGTTGCTTTTATTATTAGTCGGTATGAATATTTAATCTATGCCTGCTCAGTCTGTGCAGGGAAGAAAAAAAGTGACAACAAAGGGAAAAATGGGTTTATAAAAAGAAAAGTAGTGAAGAAAAAAAGGATAGAAAAGAAAAGAAGGGTGTGTGTGTCACCATTACTTCGTCTGTGCGAGGCATTTTCCAAGCTGTTTTTAAGCTTTTGCATCTCTTGGAAACCAATTGTATCTTTATTTGTTTAGTGTGTTTACATTTATGAAAATTTGAATATCATTATTCTATAAAAACATAATTTTAGACCTTTCCCTCCCCCATTTAAGTAAAATATCAATTCCGGGAGAGTCATTGCTCGGATAGAAAGAGAAAGATGAGTAGTACAATGAACAGAACATCTGAAGAAAATAATAATAAATAATACTATAAAGGAATTATATGATTATCAAAATCTGTTTGGTTTAAAAATATTTTGGTGAAAAACCTGTTATGAGACACAGCTACATAAAATATTAGCGAGCAAACTTTAGCGAGCATTAATACTGGTGAACCGATTAGTCGCCAAAGGCGGCTAGTTACATATATATTTTTTAAACTCATTAAACTCAACTTTGATTTTACTTTTAAAAAAATCAAATTCAAAAACACCTTATTTCAGCTTACAGAATTAATTGCATGTATTTAAATACAAAATACATCGGAACATGCTGAAAGGATCGCGCCAAAATTGGCTTCAAAATGATATTCAGCGCCAATCTCCCGCTTTCAAAAAACAAAGCGATTGCGATTACACGGAATCGAATCAAAAATAGTTGTGTACAAAAAAAATGCCGGATATGACCATTATTTGTAAAAACGCTGGAAATCCCACCGTTTGCGTCTGCTCAGTGCTTGCCTGCCAGAGCACAACCCCTGTGAACGTCGCTGCCCGGCAAAATTGAATTCTGCTTCTGCATTTTGAATACATTTTCCATTTCATTTCTAAGGGATTTCCTTCTTCACCCCTTTACCCTATCATCTTCCAGCATGTGTGAGAGAAAAAAATTTCTTCTGCTACAAGAAATTGGATAAAACAACCCGACCTCCATCGTGATTTTTTTCTCCTCCACCCCTCCCCTCTTTACTATTTCAACCCCCCCCCCTTACTTGCCTCTGTCTTTTTCAAATGCCAGTTCATAGCTTGAGTAAGGTAGCAATTTTAGTCCCGACTCTTTTTCTGTATGGCACTTTCTTTTTCTTTGTTTGATGGGCTGGATTGCCTTTTGGAAAGTGTCGGATAAAGCAATCTCGACGGCCAAGAAAAAGGCTTTCTTCGGCCATTTTTATTTTGTTACTTTTTTCTTTTTCTTTTTTTTTCTCTTTCTGGGCGGTTGAAATCGATTTTTATTCCGGTGGAGTTTTTTAAGGGGCTGATTGTGAAGTCCTTAACAACAACAGGTGAATGTGTATGTTTTCTCCCAAAGGTTCTGACTTGCTCTGGGGCAAGATAATAAAATAAGTATATATTTGTGTTTCAAAAAATGTAAAATATATGTTTTTATTTTTTTATACTTCAAAAAGTCTTAAAGACAAGTTAAAAAATTGCATGAAATGAGGTAATTCTTTCAGGGGGTTATTTCAAATGAATTTTAGAATCAATTGTCAATTTCCGACGCCACTCGACCCTGTGAATCAATTTTGACTTAGCCATGAATTGTTGAAGGGCTTGATTTAATTGAGATTTTTCATATTAATTTAAGAATTTTCGGTACTATGGTTCACAGCTTAATCATTGTTATTATATCCAGGCTTAGAGTTTGAATGTTCTAAAAAAAGGGTATAAAACTGAATCTTTTCTCCGTTTTAGTTCATTCACTTTATTTGAACTCCTTCAATTTCCACTCAATGCATCGCTTTGTCCAAGATATTTTTGAATAAATTATGAATTGTGGTGTAGAGAAAACTGGTCAACCCTGTACTTACCATGTTCGTCAACATGACCCATAATTTAATTCTTTTTATTATCATGTCATAAAATTATATTGTTCTTGGGATGAGATTTTTGCCATCAACAAGAATCCGTAGGCGAAAAAAAAATCATAAGCAAAAAATTGAAATGTTATTATCTGCACGAGCATCTTGAAAAATCAGCTTTTAATAGTGTGTTGCCACACCATTTATAAAATCTCTGATTTAAAAAAAATCAGTGAATGACAACTGCAAATGAAACCTAGAAAAATGTTATCTTCAGCACGTGATTATATAAAATGAAATAAATAGGAAATGTGATATTTTTTAAACAGTAAATGCGAGACAGGTTTTTTTATTGTTTGCAATACTAAAGTGACTTATTCGATGAAACAATTAAAATGAATAAAAATATAATTTAGCTTGCACGAGCACGTGGCGCTTGGCCGTTCAAGAAATTATGTTCTGATATGATACATTGAAATATGCACTTTTTTAAGTAAATACAGTTAATATAAATATGACAGAATTACAATATTAAGGTGCAAAATAGATTACGAATTTCCCAGCAAATTCCATTCTCTTTTCTATATATAGTGTTCGAACTAGCTCCAGGGATGTGAATCCAACGCCATTCCAACGAGACTATCCCGACCTGACAACTGCAATTATTATAAATAATTTATAAAAAAATTATACTAGCGTTGAATTTTCAACGCCATTTGTGACAACGCGAATTATGTGATTTTTCTACACCAATTGGTATAACGCAATACAGATTAGAAATTTTTAATTTTCTTTATTCTGTATTATTTTAATTCGAAGGTACTTCAAAATGAATTGGAAAAATCAATTCATTAACAATGTTTAATTTTTAACGCATCAAACATTAAGAAAATAAACAGAATCGCTTAAAACAATCGACCGAAAACATGTTAAGCCTAACCTCATTAGTGTGCGGAAAATACGAACTGGATTCGTTCCTTATTTGGCAGCTGGGAAATGGAGATTGTTGGCGATAAAGTTAGTTTTTAATTAATAAATAAATTAATGAATGAATTAATATTTGAAAAAAAACTCTATTAAAGTCAAATGATTTCCAATAAAAATAAAAAAAATATTTGAACTTGATTGGATGAATAAAAAGTATTTTATAAACGATTGAAAATTTAAACAAGATATATGTATATAGGGAGAGTGTGAGCTAATAGTAGGAATCGAAAAAGAAAGAAAAAACAATACATGGATACATGTGATTCACACATATCATACAAAGAAGTACCTCAGCATCTTTTTGTTAAAAGTTGCCTTAAAATTAAAAATGAATAAACTTGGGGGAAAATCTAATTGCAGAAAGAGTGAAACTTCAATAACAAACCGCAAAAGGAGTTCTCAGTAAGCCTGCATTTCAAACTGAGCGCAGAAAACGACGATATCCTGCCATACAAATAATTACTAAATCCATACCATCTTCCCTGACACCAGTTATAACTGAAGTGACACAACCCGCACTTCACCAGAGGGTGGACTTAGCCCAATCCGACTCGAACTCCCATCGATTCCAAGCAACGGCAACAGCCAACTCGTGCTCAGCTTAATAGCCACGAAGGTCGAAAGCTCGACACAAACTGCGAGTTGCTAGGCAACGGTGAGACACATTCTCTAATTGGTTCCCGTATTTAGACCAGCACACCCCCGTCGCCCCTCTTCAAAGTTAAGGAACAGCCAGAAATGGATAATAAAGGCAGCCAGACGTCTGCCTCCTTGGAGGGTTGCGCTCAATATACTAAAACCCAGAAACCTGTTACACGTAACATGAGTGAAGCTTGAATAATGTAGAAGTCCACGCTTCGCATTTTGGAAAAGTGGAAGGCAGGGAGGGGAATATTCAAAAGCATTATCGTTCTGAAGGCATTAAAATGACGTTTGGCATTGTCAAGGGGAGGAAGGGGGTCAACAGGGGTAACTGTTGAGAGAACGGAAAACGAAGAAGGTTTGATGAGTTCTTTTCCCAGACTTTTGTAAGAAAGGAGAATGAAAGTGGAAGATTGGATATTGCAATAATGTAGCAGATAATAAATTAGGTAAATTTAAAGAGTTAAAAAGGGATTTGCGTTTCATGACTTACGTTTAGGATAGTGTTGCGTCTTTAAATATGAAAGAATCGCATTGTCTTTATCATCTACTGATACAGAAATTATGCTAACTCACAAGAAATATGAAAATTTTTAAAACACTTTTGTATTATATACTAAAAAATTATTCCGGAATAGATTAATATTTATTTCCAAGACCAATATGCGTTCCCTCTAAATGGTCCTTTGTTGTTTGCAAATGTCCTTTATCGTCAAGTTTCGCTTTTTCCTTCTTGCTAGGTGGGGTTTCTTTTCGAGGACCTCATCAAGTTTCCCACGTGGGCTCTGGCATGGTTGAAGTATTGCTGCCATATATTTTATATTAAAATAAGGATATAAAGAAAGAAATATTTTTAATTGTTTAATCACACTTTGGAAATTATTAGTTTTTTTCGAGATTTAAATCATTAGTAAGTCTTCAAAAACAAACAAACTCGAAGTACTTGAAAATATTTAGTATATAGTACGAAAATATATAGTACACTTGAAAATATTTCAAAGCTTTACCTAACCATTCAACTTAAGGCGACCAGGAACCTTTAACATGAAATTTTGCAATTTTCATCTTAGCAATTTGAAATTTTACAGGCATTAAGAATAACACTATAGGAGATGACACACAAGATTTTAAAGCATTATATTACTTTATTTATGAGTTAGGGGGTTAAAACAATATAATATATGCGATAAATAGAGTTAATGAAAAAGATTCCAGGTGCTCCAAATTTATTCGAAAGCATTATAATTTTTATTATTACTAACTCTAACCCTTTTGAAACAAAAGTTGGGATTAAGCTTGAAGTTTGAGTACGAAATATCAAAATTAACCTATGCAATAACTCAAAACTACTTAATTTTTTTAAAAAAAAAATCAGTAGTTTCGAGATATTTTATTGGTTAGTTTTGATATTTCGTACTCAAACTTCAAAATTAATCCCAACTTTTGTTTCAAAAGGATAAGAGTAAGTAGTAATAAAAATTGGAGCACTTTTGAATAAATTTCGAGCGCTTGGGACATTTTTCATTAACGTTATTTATCGCTAATATTATAATATATTAACTCCCCTAACTCGTAAATAAATTAACTTAATACTTTACAATTTTGCGAGTCATCTCTTATAGCATTACTCTTAATGCCAGTAAAATTTCAAGTTGCTAAGGTGAAAAGTGCAAAATTATATTTTAAAGGTCCCTGGTTGCCTTAACAACAAAAGACAATTAACGCATATGTCGGATTTCTATAATTTAAGTTGTAATGTAAATTCAAGTTGTATCAAAACATAAGTTTGTTCTCTATATCAATAAAATTTGGTATATATACATGCTTGGGAAAATGGAAATGTAATTTCTAATTTTAATTAGTTAAAAATTAAGCAGAAGCGGCAGCAGGAATTAGCCGACGGGGAGGCAAGACAAATCCGAGAGGGGCACAATATCACTCATTTGGCTTCAAAATAACTCAAAATAGTTAATTTTAAATTTAAGATTAAAGAATTAAGATTAAAGGAAATCAAGTATTATTTCAACTTTTTTTATTCGGATACTGGCTCTTCCTTTAATTGTTCATTGTACATTTGTAAAAAAAAAAGTTGTTATGCGTTGTCTCATTCACTTGCCCGATATATTGCCAAAACAGGTGCTAATTATAAGTTAAATGAACGACAATTTAATCTAATGTCGGAAATCTACAGACTTCTTCGACATTCGTCGCATTGAGTTCATAGTCGATGGATCAAGAATTTTTGATAAATTAGCTTATCACTTTTGTCGGTTATATTGTCGAAAGTAGTACAAATTATAAGCTGAATGAACGACATTTGAATCAGAAGCCTGAAAATCTGCTTAACATATGTCTTCGACTTCCATTATTTTCAATTTTCAGGTTTATCAAAAATTTTCTAAGAAAATACGGCATATTATTGATCTACCACCCTACCGAGTATTTTGCCAAATATAGTCTAAAATATTTAACCATCACTTGCATATTTCGATTGTTTACAATACATTAATTTCAAGGAGGTTTTTAAATAAGCATATTCGATAATGTGCAGATCTTTACAACCTTCCTGAAATGGTGAACCTTTTTGCCGACGAAACTCTAAATACAACTCTAATACAAGGGCAAAAGGCTATCGACAGGGACGAGGGGCAATAGCCCCACTGCTATCGCTGCCTCTGAAATTAAGCGAAATTTTGGTATTTTCACACCAAAATTTCAGAACAGGATTTAGATACACAAAATATGGCAGACATGTAGTTTGAAGAGTGGAATTAATATTTCAGAATTATTTTTTAAAGTTTAATCAATCAAAAATTGAGCGAAAATTTATGTTTTTTTTCTTTAATATTTTTTTAACATTATTGCACAAAATATTATCTTGCCATTATTAAAAAAATTAGAATATTTTTTCAATGATAAATTAATTTAGTTTCTATAAAATGTTACCTATAATTTTAAGAATCTGTTTAAAAAATCAGCATCAAATATCTTATTAAAATCAATGCATTATATCCTGCAAATCAGATGGTTGCTAAAGGCTGCTAATTTATACAAAAAAATTGTATTAGTGTGTTGCTAATTGCTGTAAATAAGTAATTCTCCTGTCAATTTTTATTTGCCCTTTTATGCCCAAATGAATGAAACGCAGAATTATTCACTTTTTCTTCTATGCCTCTTAGACCATTATTTTCCATAGGAGAAACAGAACTTGAACATTCTTAGCTATTTTGTAATGTCGGGACATTTTCTATAAAAAAAAGGGATAGAAAACTCTAACAATAATATTTATTAAAAAATACATTTTATTATTGCTTTCTTTAGATTTCAACATGGCCCTGAAATACTCAAACTATGAAAATTCGGTATTATTAAATCCATTTCTTTTATTAAATTACTAGCCGCCTTTGGCGACCAGTCGGTTCGCCAGTATTGATGCCGACTAAAGGGTTGAATCAATTTTTTATATATAACTTGGTCTCATAATAACTTTTTCAGCAAAATATTTTTAAGCTTCAAATGTCGATAGTCATATAATTCATTTATACTACTATGTAGGCTTTAAGCAGTCCTGATCTTTGATGTCCGCATCTCTCTCTGATTTTCTATTAGTGCACGTAAAATTCAGCTTTAATTTAAAGTGGAAATGATGAAACTTCAATTAATATAAAGACATCTTTACTCAATCCAAGCATTTCTTTAAATAAAACTGAGAATTGAAAGCAGAATAGTCTGACATTGAAGTTTTATGTTCACTACAGAAATTGAAATATAAATTTTCATAATTTATATCTGAAGGAATTATTCAGCAAACATTTCACAGATTAAATAAAACATATAATTTTTCATTTTATTTTTAGATGCATATAAATGCTCTTAATAGTATCATTTTATTTATTTATTTATTTGGTTTATAAATATATTTCAAAAAATTATGATTTAAATTCCTTTGGTCTTATAGATTCATATTCAGTAAAATATTCTTAATACTAACCCTTTGCACTCAGAAAAGTAATTCGATGCATAATTATTCAATATATAAGGACTTGTTTATTGCTCAAAATTTGTGTGTGTGTTTAAAATTGAATTTCTCCATCTTTTTATTATTACTTAGGTATTTTCAATAATCGAAATTTTAAAAAATAATCGTCAAAATGATGCACTGTCTTGAATTGTTCCCAAGAGGCACCATCGAAAGTAAAGGTTTAAAATTCAGATTGATTTTATTATCGAATTCAAATGTATAAATTATTAAATGCATGAATTTCTATCAATATGATTTCGAATTGATAAAATTTACAATATTTAGTACGAATTCTACTTTCAACTCTCTTTGTTGCTTTTTTTCAATGAATATATTTTTAATTTTGATTTCGATATTTATACACAGAATGCGATGCTCATGAAAGTTTGATGCTGTATATTAAGAATTTCTTGAGATCACATGATTAAAAAAGTTATATCTGGAATAGTTCAGATAAATTTAAAATACTTGGATAAAGAAAAATATTAATCCAATTTGTATAAAAAATAGTGGTAAAGTTATTCAAAAATTAATATCAACCATCATGGTTAAGTATTTATCTTGTATAACTAAAAATAAGATCGTGCTGAAATAGATTTTAAGCCATGAGAATTTGAATAAATCCAACCAAAGATGTTCCACAGCAAAAATACCTTTTTCTGAAAGACTCACGCATTGGATATAAATTTGCAAAATAGCCTTAGAAACACACAGCGAGGGAAAAATAGAGGAAGCGAATGATAGCTATGGAGAAACAAGAACAAAATAAAAGAATGCCAACTCGACAGAATTTGATCTCGAACTTTTCCTTTACTTTTAAGCTTAACAAACAGTATCTTCGATAAAGGAAATTCTAAAACAACTCCTCTCTTCTCTCAGAGGAAAACTTAAAAACACCTTATATCAGGCTTTTCGAAGCCTAAGGCCGCATAATCCCGTAGTGTTTGTTCCATCTGTGAGAAAGGTCTCATTGCATAGAAGAAACCTTCACGTCAGCAGAGGGCCTGTTCTCGGCATATTTATTTTGCTCCCCAGTTCCCAACAAGCTGCGTGGATGAGATAAAACCTTCTTTCCACCACGAAATAAGCCTCAGAAATATCGTCTCCATAAAAGTAAAACAACAAAAGCAGCGGGGAAAAAAATGAACTGGAGAATGAAAACAAAAACAAAATCGCATTACGCTGAATCGTCTGCGGGAAGAAAAAAAAGAGCATATTATCGAAATTATTATCCGTGTGCCATTTTCTTTTTGTATTTATTTACTCTGAAATTAATGGTAACTCATAGCAACAGCCCCAACATTATTTAGATTAGTGTGCGCTTTTATTTAAGTCAACGTCCGCGTTTTTGGGTGATGGCATAAGGCTAATGTAGCCACGCGAAAGTCAACTTCGCAAACATAATTACATGTGCACTCGGAAGAGGTTCGCTAAAATTACCCTGTTAAGATAATAAATTATAATTTGAAAGAAGAAAACAAACAAAAAAACCTCTTTTGGTCAATAGTTGCTCTACAGCTTTTTTTTTCACCATTATCATTAGATATTAGCAAAAGGAAACATTAAAAAAAAACATTTTAAGGCTTATATTTCGTTGTCGTTCAACTACTTCACTAGCTAAGAACTTTATCTAATTTGGATATTCATTAAATTTTTAAATTTGGATATAAATTAATTAAATTGGATAATTAATTAAATTTGGATATAAATTAATTTTATTTTATATGCATTAAAACTTTATCAACTATAATTCTATTTGCATTTATAACCTCAGTTGCAATTTTAATTCATTGTTTAATCGCCAAAAAATGGAATAAGCATAACTTTATGTTACATTAAGAGAAAAATATATGCCAAATCCGTCGCCAAAATATAAAAGCTCT
>JAOUZG010019115.1:1251735-1268349 GCA_026289955.1 Argiope argentata | reverse complement strand
ATATCAATAATGCTCTCTTAATATGTGAGCAGTTCAATGCAAAACGGTCGGATAATGTAGATCATTCTTGTATCTATATGGTGCAGAAGAAGCACTTCTTATGTAAAATAATTGAATATTTTGATGCAAATACTTGATAATCACCATAATATAACTGATTATCTGCTAAAGAAAACTCAAAATAATAATAATAATATATTATATTATATTATATTTAATTGTGTTTTTATCACTTTCATTTATTGATAAATCGAGTATATTGTTTAAGTGATAAGTAATTATAATTCTTAAAGGAAAAAAAAGAAAGAAAACTTGAACCCACAGTACCTAACTGCAAAGCTTAGGCTTCAGTCTGGTAGACCTCCAAAATCAAAATTCAAAGCCTAATATTACTTATGGTTCATTGTATATACCGGCTAAATCTGAAACTGTGAGCGAAATGGCCTCACATTAAATTTTTAGAACATATTTCAACGTAGGCATCGTCATATGACTGGGTTTTTAAATTATGAACTCGTTCTAAAAGGGGCCTTAATATTGTTCCCAATTGACGTATTAACGTGACTAAACTTTAAAAGAAAAGCCTCTGAAAGGTTGTAGAATAGGTCAGTGTTTATAACGACTAAATCTGAAGCTGTGGACGAAAGGGCCCCACATTAAATTTGTAGAACAGATGTCGTCACATAACTGGGGGTTTAAAATTATGAACTCGTTCTAAAAGGGTAGAATTTAAAGAAAAAATAATGCGTTTTCTTTACATTTGTAAATAGAGTAGATAAGGATACATATGGTAAAATCCTGGGCAGGAAATCAAAAATAACCTTTTAAAGTTAAAAGACACTTTTGCAGAACTTTATCTCAAATAGCTACATTTCGAATAATATATTCTTTCTTATTGTTAGTAACTTTAAATCCGACAACAAATCTCTTTTGCAGACTTTATCTGTTACACTCAATGTTATTTCTGCTAACCAGTTCAGCACTTTTCCCCGCTCATTTATGATAATGCCACCAGACACTGAAATACAGTTTCCTGCAGCAGTGTACGACATAAAAGTCGGACATTCGTTGTGTCCAGTAAAAAATAAGACTGCCCGGAGAGAGAGGGATGGATGCTTGGCGAGTTGTTGACGGGTAATGGCCTACCATTGGAAAAGGGTCAGACGGTACAGGGTGCCAAAGATATTCATCAGAACGATGGCCCTAACAGCTAAGTCGCCTCAGCGTCTGTCGTTGGCGATTTTTGATTGGTCTGCGGCGCCTCTGAGTCATGAGATGACATAATCGATTGGAGGGGATTTCCGCCAAGAGACGTCCTCTCGCCAGACACACAGCGCTGTTTATTTTTCGCCCGCTTTTGTGCTCGTTGCTTGTCCTGAATATTTTTTTTTGTTAAAGAATTATGGATGACATGACGACTGTCACGAGAATCAAATCTTTGTTGGTTTAGGTCCAAGTATTTCTAAAGAGAGCGCGTTTATTCAAATGGTCTTCGTGAATATAGAAGTGACAGGGTGTCATTTTAAAGTCACTCAAAAAAATTAATGCATATTTTCGAAAAAAATAATAACAAATATCTTGTATTTTTCAATATATAAATCATTTATTCTTTTGTTGTTAATGTTATTTCCTCTGAAATAGAAAATATTTTTTTTTCTAGAATACTGAAAACTAATAAGAAGAATTTAAAAATGGATCTATGTTTTTAAGATGAATTCCAATTTATGAATGCCTTTTATTATTTTAATTCTTATTATTTAATTAATTTTTATAATTCGCTTATATTTACCAAACTTTTTAATAATAATAAAAAAATTAAACCCTAAAAATAATTTAATAAAATGTCTCAACATGAAAGTGACACGGACAACAATATTATCTAGTATAAAATATAAGCAAAAATATACAAAAATGAAATTGATTTCACTTGATCTTCTTATATATTTATGCATTACTGTAAATTTTATGTTCGAAATATATTAATATTTCGAATATAGTTTCTATAATAATAATTCGAAATTTATAATCTAATAAATTTCTGAACTTCCCCAATTTGAACTATTGATTCAAAAATTTGGTTCAGATCCACATTTTTGAGTCACATACAGATTTCCATTTACTTATCAGACAGTATTTTTCAATTACTGAGTTTCTATGCATGTGAATAGCACCAATAGCTTTCTGAACATATTTGGTTCTCACATATAGAATTATGAATGGATTTGGGGCAAAACAAAACTATAATCTTATTATAAACAAGTAATATAAAAAACAATTTTTTTAAAATCAATTGCTACTTAAGTTAACAAACAAAATTTTTATTTTAGTTACTTTTTATTAAATAATTACAATTAATACAAATATGACAAAATCACAATATTAGGTGGCAAAATATAACGCGAATTTCCTGTCATTTTCCGTTCTCTCTCTATATATGGTGTTCGAACTCGCAGCCCAAGAGATGCGAGTTCAAAGCCATACCAACCAGACTATCCCGGCCTAACAATTACAATTACTATAAATAATTGATCAAAAATAATATTATCATTGAATTGAAGATTCCAAGCCAATTGTAGCAACGAAAAATGTGTGATTTTCCTATACCAGTTGGGTTAAGCAATACAAATTAGAAATTTCTATTTTTCTTTATTCTGTATAATTTTAATTCGAAAGTACTTCAAAATGAATCTGAAAAATCGATTCATTAATAATGTTTAATTATAAATGAATCAAACAATAAGAAAATAAACAGAATCGTTTGAAATAATCGGCAGAAAACATAATAAGCCTCACCTCATTAGTGTGCGGGAAAAAAACAAACTGAGTTCGTTATTTATTCGGCGGCATTGAAATGAAGATTTTTGGCGAGAAAGTTAATTTTTAATTAATTAATAAATATATTAATGTGTTAATATTTGAAAATACTGTATTAAAATGAAGCTCACTTCAAGTTTAAAAAAATTACTTGAACTTGATCGGATGAATAAAAGGTATTTTATTAGCGATTGAAAATTTTGGTATGTGATTATATTTCTAAGTCAAATGTTTTTTGCCATCGATTGAAAAAAAAATTGTCCAAAATACAAATTTTGTTTTCTGGTACTTGTGTATTAACCGCATCCCCTCGATTAATCACCGTAAGATACCACTATAAGAGACTTTCTTGACTATTGCTCGTCTACGACGTGCATTAATAATACACAAGTATATTTACTATAGGATACGTGATAAAGTTCCGGAGAACTTGTTCTCGCCAAATGAACATAACGAATAGTTAAGATTCCGTATTTGTATCTTTAAAAAACAGTAATTTTATAATATAATTCAGCAGTTTTCTACTGAAAATTAAATCGGAAGACATATATTTCTTAAAGTTTTTTTTTAAAAGATTGTATGTATTTTTGATATTATTTAATTCTAAATTCTCAAAGCAGTATAATCAAAAAGTTTAAGCCAGAATTATTGTACTACTATAGTGTTATTGGCTGATTGATTTCATGATTTTATAAAAGCTATAATAAATTGAAATGATACCACCATAAATTTTAAATACCAAGTTTCAAAGGCGAATTTGAAATTTACTATCTTTTATAATTTCCACCAATCAACAAACTGACTCAATTAAAATAATTCTCACAAAATCCACTGCGTTCTATTCTGGTTCTTACGTATTATACCATCTTCGCCAACGGTTTAATAACTTTTTGGCTACGGATTTAAATTTGGCGATAAAGATCAACGGATTACACCATTGCCGGATTGCCATAATTGGCGGTTTAGCAACTCTTTGGCAATGATTTCGAATTTCACGATAAAGTTGGGAGGTATAATACTTAAGTACTTCTATTCTATACAGAAGGACTCAACTAATTTTAATAACAGTCTACAAAACCTACATAAAAGGAAACTTATACAAAAGACAAATCTTTAAACATCATAAAAGTTCCTCAAATAGAAATAATACAATCGAAATTGGAACTGACGATAATTTTACAACATGTAAATGAACAAAGCACTAAATGTATCTGATAGTTCACCAATTATGACTACTCTCTTATTGCTTATGGTATTTGCTAATTTTCATATTTTACGATTTAAGAATCACAGAGTTTATAAAAGGCGAATTAACATTTATTTTTAGAGGGAGCAGTATGGTGGGCCATCTTTAGATTCAATAAGCGTTAATCCTGTAAAGGAAAAACCGCCCGTAAAATTTATTGAGAAAATATTCGTGATCATTGCACGCTTCTTTAGGTTGCAGTTAGCCAAAATAAATATTGCTCAAAAGAAAAATGTAATGGGCAGATGGTATTGTTTAAATTCCACGGCTAATGCAAACAGTAATAAAGCAGAGAGCTCCAAAAGGCAAATGCTCACAATTCAAAAATTTTACGTTCCAATTCGTTTGCAAATTTAACCCAAACGATAATACGCGGGGACTGCTTTTTGAACATTAAAAATCACGCAGCTCAAACAAGCAGTCGCCTGTGCCATCGATTTTTTTTCCCAACAAGGCGTGTGTGGTTAAGTCGTAAAGGGCGAGATATGACGTCGTTGGATTTGCAATGCATACAAATTAAGGGAACCGCCGACTAATTTGAGGGGGTCTACTTTTACGATCCACCCTCACAATGCAGACGATATTTATGCCTGTCGCTACAAGTCGTTAAACGAAGGCTCCGGATTGGCTGGCGGTCGTAAAAGTTAAGTCTATGGGATGTCATAGTTCCCAAGAGATGGCAATCCATCCCCGTGATTTCAGTAAACAGGGGGGTAGGGGGTACGGAGTGGGTTCGAATCGTTTGGCCGGAGCCTTTTCCTGCAGATCCGGGAAAGGGGTGTGTGTGACGTCATCAGTGAGAAACGGAATGGAACGGTTTCTCGAGTTTAATGACTGGCTCGGTGAATTACGACGAAGTTTATGACATCTGCTGGAGTACTCGATAAAGTCAATCGAAATTTGGAAGGAAATAAAAGAGGATAAGTAGGGTTTATTTAGACGTATAGGTGACAAATATCTCCAGAGCTCTTTTCGTTCACGCTTGACAAAGAATGTGATATACTAATCTGTTGTAAACTGTTCAAATCTTACTCTTATAGCGATGAATTATTATTTTTTTTGAGAATATTAACCCATCGAGCGTCGGCTGTCTAGCGTAAGAATGTTCTTAAAACGGCAGCGGTCAAAATAAAGGTTGAACTCAATTTACAAGAAAAGAAATTGTCAGAACGTCCCTAAACCGGCATGGTATGTTTTGCTTTCCCCCGGCAATTAACGTGGGGTAAACTTTCCGGGGTCTCGACTTTCACGTTCCCCTAAAAGTGGTAGATTGTGAACAGTGTCGAGTGATAAATCAAGTTGTAAAATGAGGGCAGGGCAATTAAATTTTCTTTAACTAAACCAAATGTAGAATTGAAGTCATTAAACTAACATTGGTTTACATTTAATAAAACAGTTTGTATATATCAGTTTTATATATAATTATCCATTTCAAAACTAAGATTACCTAGAGCAGGGGTTCTCAAAAGGTGGGTCGTGACCCCCTTGGGGGTCGCGAGATGTGGAAGAAAAGATTAAAGAAAATTCACTTATTGCTGTAGTTTTCATTAAAAAATGAGTATACATAAAGCTTTTAATACACATATAAATTGGTTTTTGTGTTCTAGTTAATTAATGGGATACATGAGCTTGTTCGGAATTAATCATTTTTTTTTATGTCTGGAATGAGCTTTGTAACACACAAAACAACGTCTTTTTCCAGTGTCAAACGATTTCTTGATTTTGTTTTTAAATTTTTCATTATGGAGAATCCTTGTTCACAGTTGTAATATGTAGAAAATGGCGTAAAAGTTTTTAATGCTGTTGTGGACAGTTCTGTGTATTCCTTTTTAATACGTATCCAAAATTTGATGGCATAAGATTTGTTAAAAGTTACTTTAGATGACTGGTCTCTTGAAATGTCTATCAGTTGATCATGATGACGGGCACTTAGCTCAGCTTTTGTCAAGGCTTGCTCACTAAACGGATTGACTATCCCTACAACCCCATTCATGTCCTTAACTGGAATGTAATCTGTAAACTGTTCAATCAAAGTTTCGAGATGAGATGATACTAACAAGGAGAAAGATGAAATGTAAAGGGATGTGGCGCCAATACCGGACATATGCTCTACGAACTTTTGAGTGTGAATAAAATTTTCAAAATCTCTGTCTAAACTTTAGACAGAGTTAAAACTTTGGGGGGGTTACCAAAATACTTAGTCTAAAAAGGGGGTCGCAATGTCTAAAAGATTGAGAACCCCTGAACTAGAGCAATAGTGATCCAATTACGAGATTAAATGGGGATTGATGAGATCCGGATAATCATTTATCCGAATTATTGAATAAATAATGGTTTAAAAATAACTTCTTTGGATAATAATAAAAATACAAAACTTCGTTCCGATGTATTACTTTACTATGATTTCTAAGAAACATACTTCAGTGCTGAATATAGTTACCCATTTGAAAATAAACACTATATCTCAATGTACGTGAACTCAAATTATATGGAGTAATCGTGATAATCAGGATTAAAAGATATTGTTTCGTTTGAGTGACTGGAGAAATAAAAAAAAGAAAAGCAATTTCTTAGAATAAAAGAGCAGAATAAAAGAGATAATAAAAGAGATAATCATCAAATGCCACTTTTTATTAATTTAACACACATTCTAAAATGCCGACAATTTCAGCTGTCATGCTAAGAGTGAAGGGATCAAAATTCCTAATGCCCACGGCATAGCTTCAAGAGTAACTAAGATTCCCTTCTCTAAAATGAAAAATGTCAAAGAAATCCCTATCAAATTCTCTTATTAATAGCCCTAAAGGGAAAATTTTTAACACATTGATCTTGTGTTTCGATGTAGACAACGTACCCTTTTCGTACCCATGTACCAATAATGCTCTACAACGGAAAAATAAACTGAACTCAGAATTAACTTCAATTAGACAAATTCGGATTATCGTTTCTAATCAGACATTCACAAATTATGTTGTATATTATACAGTTATATATATTATGCAATTTTGTAATACCATATTAAAAAGTCTTAATAATTTTCTTCTTTTAATACAAATTTATGAAAATGAAAATGTTTATTATTTAAATGCTGTCAAAAATATACGGTAACCTTATAGTGCATAAAGTGAATTATAATATATAACAGTATATTACTGTACATTTAATTACTTTTGCTAATGTCAATAAATTTGCACAGGTAGTGAACTACCGATGAACTTCATTCAATAAAATAAAAATGATAAGAAAAACTTTAGATGAAACACCAACTTCCAAAACAAACAGCCATGATCACTAATAAATAGAGATCCTACTATATTTCTTGCACTGAACTGGTTTGAATTACATCCTCACATTTTTTCCTTTAAGAATAAAACAAATTGGAATTGGAGAGCCCTTTGTCCATTGTGAAAAGTATTTTAGAATACCATCACCTGGTGTTCTATGCGCTTCGGATAGATATGCCATAACAAATGAGAAAGGAAGCCCTAGCCCGAAATAGAAAAAGAAAGAGACGAAAAAAGAAAGAAAAAGAAATGGTGTCCATTTATCTAAGGGCACGAAAACAAAGGTGCGGTAGAAAGCTCGTCTACTTATTCATCATCCGACTTGCACCTGCCTCTGAGATTTTTTTTCTTTTTCTTTTCTTCCCCTTTTGTCTATTTTCTTTGCGTTCTGTGAATGCCTTGTTTTCTCTATTACGCATATTGCTTGTATTCGTAAACCATCGGGTTGTAAAAAATTTTTTCACCCATAGAGTTGGCAATTTGAATAATTCACCCAAAGATAAAATTAATTTTTTTTACCATTTAGAATTAGAATTAAATAAATGATTTTTCAAATAAATAAAAAAGAATTTTCGGAATGGTATTAAACCTGAATTTTCCATTCTTTCCCAATCATGTATATAAAAACCCAATCCATTCGAAAATTCTATCATTTTTTTTAAAATTTAAATTCGATTCGAATTGGTTTTGACGACGTAAACAACTGTGAAAAACTTTGATCAAAAAATTACGGAAGGAAATAAAGAAATAAATCTTTTATAAGCCTTTTCAACTTAAACTAATTAATTGCATAATGTAATGTGCAAGAAAGTGTGTGTGTGTGTGTGTGTGTGTGTGTGTGTGTGTGTGTGTGTGCGTGCGCGTGCAAATGCAATAAAATATTGTTGAATAAAAAGAAATTTAGAATGATTTATGTACTATACGAAAATAAATTTAAATGAAGAAATATCGAATTCAGATGGTTTATTAAGTATCACCGTCCATATTTCTCATTATTTTGAGCCTGGTTTTGCTACAATTTTATCTGACTCAAAAATATGTATGTATCAATTAATGGAAAGGAAACAAATGTGTATTCGAATAATTGCTTACATATTAATAATCCGATTTGCACCTGCATTTTCAATTTATTTTTTTACTTGTCGATTAAACGATTTTTCCAAAGTTTGTGTGTGTGTGTGTGTGTGTGTGTGTGTGTGTGTGTGTGTGTGTGTGTGTGTGTGTGTGTGTGTGTGTGTGTGTGTGTGTGTGTGTGTGTGTGTGTGTGTGTGTGTGTGTTTCTTATATTACATAGGTGGATTTCAAATCTGTAAAGCGTTCAGAGTATTTGGTCGGCAGTGAAAAAGTAATGTGAAAGTAATTCATCTTGTTTTTAAATAAAAATTATTTCTTCTATTTAGACAGCCACTATATTTATCTTACGCTGTATGAACATATAACAATATCATTTTGCATTTATAGACGAATTGTGTGTCATATTTTTTTATTGAAGACCTTAAATAATATTACTGCATTGATTTTTTAAAAATTTTCACAAAAAGTCAACAATATTAAGTTTTAAAGGGAAAATCACATTTTGAATTAATTTAAGCATGCAAAATATTTTGCAGAATAACAAAATGTAAATGAAAGCATTGAAATAATTCATTTGTGTAATATTTTTATGAGAAAGGAGCAATTTGAAATTTTACAATATTCTCATTTTTTTATCAACAAAATTAAAAAGTTATAAATGAATTTTGATGCATTTTTTTTGCTACCTTAGATTGATAAAATACAATTACCATGAAAATTTCAAAACAATACCTCAAAAATTGAGAAACTTTGGTTTCAACGGTCATTGTACCCTTCATGAATCAAATCATTTTAAAAGTACATTTAAATCTCTGAAAAGTAAGCCCCAGATTGATGGAAATTGCAAAAAATAATTTAATAGAAAAGGCATGTATTTGGAACACATGATGCTTATTGAAATAAGCCTTATTTAATTAATCCTTAGACAGTGAAAAATCAAATTTTAAACATCTTAAGAAAAAGCCTTTTATCTAAATTTTTGTTTAAAGGGTCATCTTTGTTTGATTGAATGTTTCAATTTCTTTAGTGATAATATTTCCAGCTTTGCTTTTTTTAAGTTGGAAAACTGTATTTTTTAATTGATCTGTCATAGTTGTCAGAAAATATCAAATTATATAAAAAATGTCACGAAATATGTTGAGCAAATGATATGTTGGTGGGTAAAGATTTTTTTAAAAAAATATTTCAATTGTTGCGCATTTAAAATAAACATACTCTTATGTATGTTTAGAAACATGTATGTTTAAAGTAGAAAAGCCTTTTAGAGAAAATGGCTTCTTGTTGTGTGTCTAGTAACCAAGACGAATTGAAGGAACATTTTTCTCTTAACTTTGGAGAAAGAAGAAATAATATAAATGTACTTTTGATGTATATTCAGAGCATACTTTTAACTATTTTTCTTGTTATAATTCTCAGAATAAGCAAAATGAAAATAATGCCAAAAAAATCTTACAAATTTAGACAATAAAAATATAAATTAACCATTTATGGAGTTAATAACTAAAAATAAATCTTGTTCCTCATTTTAGGAAACAGTTATCAAAATGAATATTCGTTGATTAAAATATTTTACTAGTAATTTTTATTATTATTTTCAATACATTTACTGTTGTTCATGGTTTAAATATGTTTAATATAATTCAAGAAATAAGAGTTGCTATAAAAACTGAGATATCATTTCAATAAATTTTAAAGAAAATTTACTGGCTCTTTCAGAAATATTTTGAGCTTCAGAATGAATAAGATATAATTTTGAAGTGATTTATGAGTAAATGATTATTTACTGTCACGAAAGATATTCATAGTTTATATTCGAGCAATACAGTTCGTATAGTTTTGTTGATCAAAGCTGTTTATTTTAAAGAATATATTACAGAGGACCCCCATAATTATTATATTTCTTTCGCCTTCCAGCCATTCAAGATAAAATATTTCAATACAGGAAAAAAAATTGTATAACAAATTTTATAATTCAAAGTAAAGCCAAGTTCAAAACGTTTTAACATAATAGTATTGATTCTAATCTGTTTAATTATATTTGAATAACAAACACCTATAAGATATTGGGGGAAATACATGATTTTGAATGTGTAAGCATTCTTTAAAATAACCGTTCATATTCATTTAGAGATCCAAAAAATTAATAAATTCTCTAATAAATTTATTTTTTGTGCTCTAATAGAAAATAAATTTTTTAAATAAAATTTATAAAAAGAAATGAAGAATTATGCTTTATTTTATGAAAATCCTACAATGACTCAAATATACTCAAAGCCCCATTGGAATGATTCAAACAAAAATGTAATAATATTTATTTGAAATACTTAAGCAAAAAGCATTTAGTCACAAAGCTAAATATTTAGAAAACTGAATTCTTAGTAGGATAATAAAATGTTAACACTTAATATTAATATCATTCGCATTCTTATAATATTTTCTTCTTACAGAACTGCAAATATAAGCAACGTATCGTAAAACCAAACACTTCCCTTCCCTTCATTTTCACACAATAAACGCAACCTGCTTATTACGTGACATTTATTTGAATAAAACACTTAAAACTAAAAAGACAACGGTTCCCTTCAATATACTTTCAGAAGCAACTAATGCAACATAAGCGACATGCATTTTTTTTTTATAAATCTCTTATGCACCTTGAAAAAGAACACGTTTCCCTGAAAACACTTGCCTAAAAATACCACTTTCAATCCCGTGCCAAAATAAAAATTACGCCTCTCGTCGCCATCCCTTTGCTTCAAATGAATAAATTTCCCTAAATCGTCACATTAACGTCATTGACGTGGTATAAATAATTCATGCTTATCAACGAACATCTCCAGAGGGCGCACCCAGTTGCGTGATAAAAGTCGGGCATGCGCCCTGCCACCCCTTTTCAAAAATAGAATACTCGTATCGCCCGCCGTTAATGACGTGGGGCACGACATGTAATTAAGAACCACGAGCGGCGAGTGCTCAGCGTTGGGTAAAGGCCTTTTCCGATTTTGTGGCTTAATGTGGCACTTTGCGGGCCGCAGACCTTGCGTCTTAATCAGGGGGGAAATCATAAAACTCGGTAAACTACAATTGCGCATTCATTTGGGGGGACGGAGAGATTTTTGGCGACGAAAGGGGATTTGGTCTGTGCATTTGCCTCAACCCCAACATCAGTCGAGCCGACTTAATAAGTTTCCCTGTTTGTTGATTTCAATCTGAAAGTATTTAGCAATAATGTGATTAACTACATTTTTGTAATTTTGCTTTCGTTTAAAGTTAAAATAAATTTTAGATAATTACTAAATAAAAAATCCTGACAGTTTATTTAAATAGTTTTACTAAAGTTCCTCTAAAAACCATACGAAGGTTATTTCGAAAGAATTGATTTTGGACTCTGGTAAGTTTATATGGGACCCACCATTGTTAGCATAGTCTTTCCATTAGCACTAATCTGTTGTTAGCTTGACCATTAGACCACTCCGTTGTTAGTTGGACCATTATATTATGCCTATTGTTTGCTGAGCTATTATATTATGCTTTATTGTTTGTTGCACCAATATGCTCCGTAGTTTGTTGCAGCATTATACACCGTTGTTTGATGCAGCATTATGCTCCGTTATTTGTTGCAGCATTATGCTCCGTTGTTGAATCTGTAGACTAAAAATCCGCTGTTAGTTGTGAAATTAGACTATGCTCCGTTGTTTAATCACCATAGTATGATCTGCCCTTTGTAGGAGCCTTTGATTATGATCCGTTGTTTGCTGGGGCCATAAGACAATGCTCCATTGATAGTTGAACCATTATATAATGCTCCGTTGTTTGTTAAATCATTATTATGCATATTTTTCGAACCATTACGCTCGTTGTTAATAATTAGACTACACTCCGTTGTTGGCTGGAATATTAGACTTTGCTCCATTTTTGGTTGGACTGTTAGAATATGCTACTTTGTTGGCTGAAACATAAGGCTATGATCACCTATTAGTTGAACAACTCGATGTTAGTTGGGCCATTAGATTATGCTCCGTTGTTTATTGAACCATTATTCTCCGGAATTCTTGAACTAGTATGATCGTTGTTGATTCATTAGAATATGCTTCGTTGTGAATTGGACTATTAGACTATGATACCCTGTTGGTTGGACTATTAGAAAATCCTACTTTGTTGGTTGAACCATTAGGCTATGATCACCTATTAATTGTGCCATTGGATTATGCTCCATTGTTAGCTGAACCATTAGATTATGCTCTATTGCTCGTTGAATCATTGGTTTATGCTCCATTGTTAGTTGAATCATTAGATTTTGTAACACTGTTAGTTAAACCATTAAATTATGCTCCATTGTTGGTTGAATCATTAGATAATGCTCCATTGTTAGCTAGAGCATTAGAATATGCTTCGTTTTAATATTGTCTCAACATTAAGAGCAAAAGGAAGATATTTAGCTTGAATAGATTCAATACAAATCAGGTCCATGAAAAAATGCAATCGCAATTGTGACAATTTTGATCTTTTGACTACAAAGCCAACCTCAATTCAAAAAATAATGCCAGAAATGTTTTATTCTTCAGTGTTAAAATATTTCATATATTTTTCAGTGTCTAAAAAAATTCCTGAATTAAGAAAAGTTTATTTCACCAAAAATAAATCAGTAAGAGAACTTTCTTCTCTGAGTTCTTGTACATTAATAAAATACGACATTTTATGCTTTATAATGCAATTGAAGAAAATTGTGCATAGAATTTTGCTTTCTTTTTTCCAACGAATGGCTTGAAAATTTGATGAAATCTACAAAGTTGCTGATGAGATGGCCCACCGAATTTCATTTGTCTAGGTCAGTTACAGTTAGCGATCACATACTGGAAACAAAACAAATCAGTAGACGATTCTTTTTTCAAAAAAACATAAAATTTAATGCCAATTAATTATTATATTGATAAATAAATATGCTTAGTTTTATTCATCTAATCATTTTAGATTTTGAGTGACTATGTTAGCATGGACATAATAAAATGACTAAATAAAATTTCCATAGAGTTTTTTTTAATTCAAAATTTAATAGCTTAATGTAAGTTTTCTGAAAAAATTTCATTCGAAATTATGACTACAGCTTATTGCGTCTTTGAGTTATCACAGAATAATAGAGAAAATCCTTAAAAAATGTGTGCGTGTGTGTGTGTTTTGGGGGGGGCTAAAAGAGGTCAAGAATTTGAAGATTCATCAAATGTTGGAATCGATTTTTTTCTGAAGATCAAAAATTTTGTATATAAGAAAGTAAGAATAGAATAATCACAAGAAACATGCATTATAATACTATCAATATTTCAACTATGAATTGATTTTTTGTTATTGAAAAGTTTTAAAAAATGCCAATTGCTATTATTAATATGCTATTTTCTCTTCTAAAAATTCATTAATGTCTATTTTCTCTTGTAAAAAATGATAGTTAGTGTCTATTTTCTCTTGTAAAAAATGATAATTAAAGCATATTTTCTATTGTAAAAAATTATAATTAATGTCTATTTTCTCTTGTAAAAAATGATAATTAATGTCTATTTTCTCTTGTAAAAAAAAGATGACTAATGTCTATTTTCTCTTGTAACATTGGTTGACGAACAATTTACAAATAGTACAACCAGGTAAATATATACCTTTATTATATGGGAAAGAATAACATGAATGAGAAATACTTCAGATCTGCTCAACAAATTTTAGAAAACTATATATTTTTTAAATCTATTAAAAATTTGTATTAACCAAAAGTATAGTCCGATTAAGTACATTTATTGAAAAAACTATAAAAAAACATAGAAATTTTCGAAAATATTCTTTTTATCCAAAAATATAGTTTTAATTTATTACATAATTACTGAATGCTAATAAATTTTAATTAAATAAAATTTTATAAAATTATAACTTATTATCATAATAAATCAAATAATATAAACACAACAAAGAAAAAATACGACAAAATTATTTTCATATACTATTATCAAGATAAGGACTTCATTTAAAACATTGTTAAAAAAAAAGCAGAAAATATGTAATCATTGATTAAAGTAACATTTTTGTGTGTTGTTACTAAAATTTTACATTTTATAAAATTTCCATAAAAATGAAAATAATGTCCGCTTTTATTACATTTCGTAGGTAGGCATTTCTTTTACGAACATGTAAATAAAACAGAAATGCTACATTTATAAGAAAAGAGAGTCCCTGGAGCATTGTAAAATCGACTTTGAATATCAAATTCAATATCTGACGCTGAAGTTTCTGAGTGAGTAAACAACCAAATAAACCTTTAATCTTAGCTCAGAACCTACAAAATGCTTGAGGGGAATGGAGAAATAAAATTCAATACAAATAGCATGAGAAGGAAGACATTTCTAACAAACAGCAGGGAACGAAACGGAAGACTGAAAGGGAATGAAAAAGCTGCAAGATAAAACCCGGAGAAGATCTGTAAGCCTCTTATAATACTCAAGAATCCATAAAAGGTTATATGAGATGGGGAATACAAAAATATAGCCTTGGAGGAAAGCAAATATGGACAGTAGAAACAATTACATTTTAAGTTAAAGATCAAAAAGTATACAAATTCTTCATGGGCATCTATATTAAATTATCTCAAGATATTTTTCAATTCCTTCTATTAGTTCAAACTCACTCTATATTATATATATCTTGCTCCAAATTTCAGCCTTTAATAAAATACTTTTTATTCATCAACTCAAGTTTAAATACATTTTTTAAAACTTGCAGTGGATGACACTCAATGTTAGTACAGTTTCTTAAGCCGGCTTTCTGGCACATAGGTAGCGCGTCTTCCTCGTGCTCTGGGGGTCCCGGGTTCGGGTGGGGTTGTTTCTCTGGTCCCCCTCTAAAAAGGGGCAGTGCAAGCAAATGTGGTCACCGTGTAGCTAAGTCGTATTCTTCGCCTTAATTGGCGCCACTACAAAACAAGAGACGCTTCAGAAGAGCAGTGGGCTTCTCCATAAGCAAGTACCATAAATAACAACAAGTAACAGTTTCTTAAAATACTAATTCATTCCTTTTTTATTAATTCATTAAAAACTAACTTTCTCGCCAAAAATCTTCATTTCCCCACCGCCAATTAAGCAACGAATTCAGTTTGTTTTTTTTCGCACACAAATGAGGTTAGGCTTAACATATTTTCGACCGATTATTTCAAAAGATTCTTTCTATTTTGTTAGTGTTTGATGCATTTAAAATTAAACATTGTTAACTAATCGTTTTTTTTAAAAAAAATTCATTTTGAAGTACTTTTGAATTAAAGTAAAATAGAATAAAGTAAATTAAAAATTTCTAATCTGTATTTCTTAACCCTCAACGGATGTAGAAAATTCACGCATGCGCAGCGTGCTCTGATTTATTTTCAACTGATATGGACTAGATTTTTTTTGTCCAAACATAATTTTTTGAGAACTATTTTAAACTAATTGTAATTTTTCAATAAAAAGTAACTAATGGAAAAAAAATTTCTTTGTTGACCCAAGTAGTAATTGCTTTAAAAAATTATTTTATATTACTTCTTATGTATGTGATGATTGATTATATACTCATTTTTTTTAATGTAGAGCTATAAAGCAAGAATTTTACTTCTATTTTCCTTACCATTCAAAGGATCTCAGATATGGGGATCAGAATTTTTCAACATGATGGATAGTTCTGTCTTCCCGGATGAGAAACGAGAACTAAGGCAGCGTAACCTTAAAGCTGCTAGGTCGAGTTACCTTCACTTCTATGACGGGAATTACTTCCTAAGGGTAGGATTGTGCTTTGATTGGTGATAGCTATTAGCACTCAAGTTTATTTCCAATCCATTCGAGCAGTCCTCAAGCTTCAACATGTCAGGGGTAACTTTTTTATGATTACCCTCCAAGGAGATCTTCTCGGGTACATAAAGTACATGGATAAGAAGATGCAGTATACTATCTGATTGTCATTTTTTTTCGGGTCTATAGTAAGGATTGGAACTTAATCTCGTCTGTTTCTATAACAGAATGTGCTGTGCCTTGATCGGTGACAGCCATCAGCACTTAAACTTGTTTCCTGCTCTCCAAGTTGGGCACTTCTCTAGTTTCAGCATTTCAGGGATAATGCTTCTACAATTACCATCAAGGTGACACTCCTACGTGGCACAGAAAGTATATGGATAAGAAAATACAGGATAAATAAGCT
>JAOUZG010019115.1:1236504-1249417 GCA_026289955.1 Argiope argentata | reverse complement strand
GTGTGTGTGTGTGTGTGTGTGTGTGTGTGTGTGTGTGTGTGTGTGTGATCCTCACATGAGCTAGAAGTCAGACTTCTGCTCCAGGTGCTCAGGTACTCATACCCTCAGAAGCTACTGCTCTCCCTTTTTCTTGTAAAGTGGCAACGAAATCATCAACATCATAATAATATTTCCTTAAATAATTATACCGGTAGCCTAAAATTTGTTTGCCAAAGGTAAACAAAATATTTTAGAATTTATATTCACAAAACGCAGACACAAGCAAAATATGAGTCGTGGTTGCAATAAATGACTTTAAAAAAATCCACCTCTAAATAAATTTAAAAAAACTTGTACGCATAAAAGAATCATGAAGCCACTCATTTACGCATTTTTTAAAATGTACAACCTTCGTAATCTGGCGTATAATAAAAAATAATAAACACCCTACAAAACACATCCTCGAGTACCTGAAGTAGATTCGCCGCAACGAGAAGTCGATTAAAAAAACGAATGAAATTTTCCACAATGTCATCTCAAGCGATCCTTTATTTATTACACTATCAACGTCCGCATTTATTAGGCAACCCCCCTCTCAAATAATAATAATAATTCATTATTTATTTTTTTACCAACATCCTTCGCTTCCACCCTTTTTCTACTTTTTTTTCCAACGGATTTCTTCGGCAAATTTCTCAACCCTTAATCCCATCAAAGGAAGGCAGTAAGGTAAATTCTGCATTAGTTTTCACTCTTGCCTCTTTTTTTTTCTTTTTAAAAAAATAAGTAGCCATCGTCAAACAATAGCTGTTCGCCTTCTCCACAAAATAAGAAAGAAAGAAAGAAAGAAGAAAAAAAGATACAACAAAAACATGATTAATTCATCACTCCACTGCGTTTCAATAACAAGAGGAGAGAAGCCTAAGAAAAATAAAGAAGAAGAAACCAATATAACTGAGAGGGCCTGCTTTCATCTCTGTTGACTCTTATTGAAGGCCCTGGGAACAAAGCGGCTTATGTGATGCATGTCGAATCCTACTGATCAGGTGGGGGTGAGGGGAAGGAGTATTCCACAGATTTTCCTTCAACCCTCCCCACTACCACATTCACTTTTTTTATCTACCCCCGCCAGTAGCATGCCACGGATTTTCTAAGAGATGTAATGGTGAATCTTTAGAGCTTTTAAAGTTTTTAAGACGGTAGTAGAAAAATTTTCAAATTTCCATACAAGCTGAAAGTCTTTTTCTTCTTCTTGGGTTTAATGAAATAACCAACTCTGTATTTGTGAAGCTACATAATAGAAATAATAGAAATAATAACTTTAAACACATATTTTTTTCAACCAAATTCATTTATTGCTAAATAAAATATGGTTTTGGTTCGATTTCATATTTTTCAGTATTTTGAAGTCTCTCTTATCGGCTGAAAGATTTTTCTGTTGTTGTTGTTGTTGTGTCAAATGGCACTTGTCATGGACAAGCCCGCTGCTGAGCCCAGCAGCAGATTTAAGCCGAATGAAGCGTCTCTTGTATTTGAGTAGCGCCAACTAGGCGCCAAGAGTACGACTTTGCTACACACTCACCACATTTGCTTGCACAGCCCCTTTTTACAGGGGGGCACATTCACTCATCTCACAGATAGAACACAGAATAACAACCATGCCCGAACCGGGACTCGAACCCGGGACTTCCAGAACACGAGGAAGACGCGCTACCTCTGTGCCAGCAAGCCGGCTGAAAGATTTTTCTTCGTTGGGTTAATGAAATAACCACATTATGGATATTTTAACAAACTCAACTAAGAAGAAATACAAATTTTCTAATAGCTAATGTAAACCGGAAATATTATAATTATATATCAGAAGTAAGTAGGAAGGTATGCATTTGTGATTAGCGGTTCAAGTCAGGCATATGGCTATACTGCACCAAGTTACAGTTGCAAAATAATTATCAAAATCTTTCTTACATACCTTTTAACGATGAAAAATACATGCGATCAAATATTGGATTAATAAAAAAAAATTTTCCAGTTTCATTAAAACAATAATAAAGATTAAAATGAAACCTGCTATCCATATTTCAATGCATCATATCAGAAAATAATTCCTTGAATGGCCAAGCACCACGTGCTTGTGCGAGTTAAACTATATTTTTATTCGTTTTAATTGTTGCATCGAATGACTCACTTAAGTATTGCAACCGATCCAAAAAACTTTGTCTCGTATTTATTGTTTAAAAGAAATATCACATTTCCTGTTTATATCATTTCATATAATCATGTGGTCAAAATGATATTTTTCTAGATTCTATTTGCTGTAGTCATTAACTTTTTTTTAAATCAGAGCTTTTGTAAAGGCAATGGCAACGTGGTATTTAAAGATGATTTTTTGACATGCTCGTGCAGATAATAAAATGTTTATTTTTTGCCTACGGATTTTTGTTGACGCCAAAAACCTCATCCCTAAAACAACATCATATTCTGACATGATAATAAGTAATTTGGTCGTAGCTTTTGAAATCTCTACTGCTTTGACAAATCGAATGAAAATATGGGGAAATCATATTTATTATGCGGAAATAAAAGTGCGATAAATTCCAAAAAGATATAATGGATATTTTAACAAACTCAACTAAGAAGAAATAAGACATTTTGTGGTAGATTCTGAAATCTCTACTGTTTTGACAAATCGAATAAAAATATGGGGATATCATATTTATTTTGCGGAAATAAAAGTGCGATAAATTTCAACATGACATTATGGATACTTTAACAATCGCAACTATGAAGAAATAAGTAATTTTGAGGTAGATTCTGAAATCTCCGCCGTTTTGACAAATAAAATAAAAGTATGAGGAGATCATATTCGTTTTATGGAGAAAAAAAGTGAGAGAAGTTTCAACAAGACATTTCTGTGCTCTTTAAGCCACATAATAGAAATGATATAAATAACAATCTTAACCCCTTAACTGGTTTATTTTCCTTACTATCTAATAAAATGACATCTTCTAATTTGGGAATATTTTCTTATTTTGATTCAATTGGAAATCCATGGAATACTTGGCTTATCTACGTATTCGAAGTCATTTTACTACTGAATTATAATTGTTATATGAATGATTTATTTTTATTTACAACTATCTTACAACTTTTATTTACAACAAATGAATGATTTATTTTTTATTTACAACTATCAAAATTCGATAAATCGATGCGTATGGGCAAACTGGTTAAGGGGTAAAACATATATTTTTCGGCTAAATATATTGACTGCTAAATGAAAAATGGTTTTAGTTTGTTTTCCTACGTGTTGATTAATATTTGATGTAATTAACTTAATATATTTTTTGTTACTATAGGGATATTAATTTGGAATAGAATTTTGAACCGTAGTGAGATAAATAAACAAGTCTGAATCCTATTGTCCTCTTTAACATCTGTGTTATAATGACGATGTTTGACCGTAAATGGGCATTGGTCGGCTTGTTATACGTAAAATTGTATCTTTAATCCAAAAATAATCTTTTCACAGAGCCATTTGTGAATTCACCATTGTGAAGTTAAATGATTATGTACAAATGATTTGTGATGATAGTGGGGTTCTTATCAAATAATGGGAAATATAAATAATTATTCCATATATTTTCATGAAACAGTCTCTGTCCTTTTTTTTATTTCTAAACTCTCAATCCCAAAATATTTCGGGTATTTCTGTAATGTTACAAAGCGGGTCTTTCAAGTTTTCGAAGTTTAGGGTGCTTCCAATTTCGAGTTTTAATTATTTTTTTTGTTAGTTCAAGTTGTCTATTGGTTACTTTAGATTAAATGCATCTGAAACATAATAAAATGAAAAATATTTTATGTCCTCCAATCGCATTTGATTTAATCTTCTAAGGAAATATTCAGAAAATTATATTTGCCTTCTTTAGATCTAAATTATTGATTGAAATACAGAAACACTCACACATTTTTAATTACACAGATTTAGAAAAAAATGTATACAAATGGGTTATAAAAGTGCCGATTAACTTTCAAAAATTGAACTCTGACCCAAGAAGAAAACAATCCTAGTTGGCATCTCGCTCTCCAGCTATATCTATATTCATCATCTTAACTATCAATATATAAATGGATTCAAGATTCACAAGTTTAAAAACAAGAAAATTTTTGATTTAAATATATCTTGACCTTGAGGAAGCAGCATAAATGCTCGTATAAATCGAATTATTACGCATAGACATTACACTAATAAATGGCAATTTAATTGACTCTTTCATATTGATATCGATTCTTTTTAAGACAAAATCTTATTTTGCTCCAATATAATCAAAGATCTTTTGAAAATAAAGAATATATATAAGAAACAAGTACTCTACAATGAAATCTATTGAAATTTGTGAAAAATAAGAGGTTTTATGCAAGACAAAATATTTCTGTACTAAAATGCTTTTAAAGAACCCACTAAGCTTTTTCAACTTTTCATTATATTGAAAACAACGAGGGTTACTGTCACAAAATTGGTGACTAGGAAGTCACATAAATGCGTGTACACATCAAAACTTCAACACTGATTTTTTTAACGTTTTGTTCATAGCATTATTGCGCTCAATATATCTTTACGTTTGAATCAAAGACACTCGGCAATGTTACATTGAATTTTCCCCCCTATCTCGTACTGATATCGAGATGAGACAAATAACTTCGATCTTTGCCGCCAGGTGGGGTTGTAAACTATCTTGCAACATCGCACTAGCTTACTTTTCACCTAGACACCACGTTTAAGACAAAAGTCATCTTCGTCTCAAATGAATAAGATACAATTTAACGGACTTTCTGTATTTGTGTGTATGCGACGCTGATCTTAAAGTCTAATACATTTACGATGTATATTTTTCCTAACTAAAATTACAAAGACATTATTTGAGTATTTATTACACTTTTCGGCAAATTTATGTCTTCATCAGTAATCTCAAATGGGAGTTACAACAACGAAATAATATATATATTTATCTGAATTTTTTTCGTCATTTCTAAGCATGCGTTCTCAGAAATTTAAGGGAAATTTCCATAAAATAATCGAATTGCGCAAATTAAGTCTACTGAGCACTATTCCATTCCATAGTATAGTTCCATTTCATAATACAAATATACATTTCAATAAAAAGAGCAACCTTTTTATTTTATTTTAGGTTTTTTATCAATGCGCATTTTGAAAACATTTACTATTATTTTGTTTTTAAAAATATTTACTAGCCACTTACAGTAATCCAAGAAATTGCTTCTGATATTATGACAATAAAACAGGAAGTGATTTCTGAAGGTAACTTACCTAAAAAGAAAATGAACGTGAATTAGTCATTTGAAGCAAATATTTTCACACTTTATCGTATAAAGCAATCACTTTTTTTATTTTTTATAAAAAAAGTCACATAATTCACAAAGTTAAATACATAATGCAATATTTTAAAATTTATTAATACTGAGGGTATAAATGATTAAACTGTAATTATTTTTAAAGTATTGCATATTATATATTCAAAGTGAAAAATTCTGGATACAAGTTCCTCCCCCCTTTAATCATGTACACATAAGCTTAATAAAAGATGTTTAATTAACCCATTCACTGCCAAGCCTCATTTGCATGAGGTTATTCCCATTGCCATTTCTGTTTTGAGTGTTATCATTTATCCAAGTTTTATTATTTCAAAATAAATACACATATTTTGTCAGAAATAATCATTTACATGCATAAAAATCAAACACGAGTGTACTCGTGGTTGGCAATGGGAATAATCTCATACAATTTAGGCTTGGCAGCGAATGGGTATATAATAAAGTAGAATTTTTTGTAAAAACAATTTATTTGTGGCCCTAAAAAGTTTGCAAGTTTGATAAGTTGCACGTTATAATATATTGAAAGTATGACGAATATATTCGTGCTGACAGTGGGTAATCTGTCAGCCACGAGTATATTCGTTGTTGGCAGTGAATGGGTTAATATTACTCCAAATCTATAATACTGTTTTCCTGCGCAGCTAACCACATGGTAAGAAAAAAAATTGTTCATGTATTCTAATGAGTTCTGAATGGCAGTCAAGTCAATGATTTCAGGCCTGGCGACAAACTTATTGGATCATTTGGCGATAAATAGAAATATATAAGCATTTTGGCAACTTCTCTGTAAGAAACCGATACCCGATATCTTTTTACATGTTTCCATGCCATGTCACAAAAACTATATAAAAAGTCCATGCACAGATGAATTAATCGAGTGAAATTTCTTTTTGGAGAGTGATTGCGGAAAAATAACACTAAGTGAAATCTGATAGATATTGGAATATCCTGATATTTAATCAGCAGTTTGAAATTCACCTTCGTGTTGTTAATTTCAAAAAACACGCCTTCGATACGCTTCATCTATACCTAATACCAGTGATTAGTGTTCTTGTGGTTTTAAATATCGTTAACGGCTATCGAGATAGTTGAATTTCTCGCCAGTTATATTTTCCGAAACAATATTTAGAGTAAAATAAGTGAAAATTAATTCTATTGAAATCTTTCGCTCTTTGTAGGAGAAAAGAAGAATGTATTGTTTATCTATATTAATAAAAATGAATCTCGAAATGCGTTGCTAAGCGCAAAACTGGAGAACGGCTCGACCGATTCGGCTAATTTTTTTGAAATTTTTTCGTTAAGACATAGGGATGGTTCTTATGGAGAGAAAAATTAAAAAAAACTACGAGGAAAATAGTTAAAAACGACACCTTTCTTACTTTCCCGCCAAAAATTTTCATTCCCTTCCCCCTCACCAACTGAGTAAGATAACATGAAGTAATAAATTATGATTTGTTTATAAAGAAATACGCGAAGTCAGTTGGTTTTCATTTAAAGATAACGGGATGCTTAAAAAAGAAAGAAAATAGTTGCTTTTATTATTAGTCTGTATGGACATTTAATTTATGCCTACTCAAAATAAAATCTGGGCAGGGAAGAAAAAAAGAAATAAAAAAGAAGTGTGTGTGTGTGTGTATCAGCATTATTTCCACTGTGCGCGGCATTTTCCAAGCTGTTTTTAAACTTTCGCATGTCTTGAAAACAAATTGTGTCTTTATTTGTTTAGTGTGTTTACATTCATGAAGATTTGAATCTCATTATTCTATAAAAACGTAGAATTTTAGACCTTTCCCTCCACCATTTACGTAAAATATCAATTCCGGGAAAATCATTGCTCGGATAGAAACAGAAAGATGAGTAGTACAATGAACAGAACATCTGAAGAAAATAATACCACAAATGAATTATATGATTATCAAAATTTATTTGGTTTAAAAATATTTTGTTGAAAAACCTGTTATGAGACACAGCTACATAAAATATTATATGAAAATTTTAGCGAGAATTAATACTGGCGAACCGACTGGTCGCCAAAGGCAGCTAGTCAAAAATAAAATAATAGGTTTTCATCCCTTCATTTCCCATCAACGAAAGCAGAAATGTCTTTACGGTCATTGGCCTTTATTTATAAACACACATATAAACCGGAGTTCTGTTGTAGGAGCTTTTCCATGCTCTGACCGTTTCGGCTTCGGTCGTGGTTGTTCTTAACCCCTGTGTTCTATCTGTGAGGTGTAAGAAGGAACCCTACTTTAAAAATGCGTTGCGCAAGTGAATGTATGCAATCTTCATATGAGCTAGAAGTCAGATTTGTGTGCTCAGGGTGCTTACCCTCAGAAGATACTGCACAAACTTACCTTAAAGCGCTGCCTTTTGTAAGCGAGCTATGGGAAGCGCCATAAGTAACAACAACATGCACATACTATCGTCCAACAAATTTACTTTTACGTTATATGTTGCGGAGCAGTGATAATTTATAGTATATCCAAATAATTAGGTAGTGTAATAATTAGATTCTTGTTACTAAAGAATTTTTAATGTATAAAGAAAACAAAAATGGGATCAAAGATTTCCCTATAGCATAAACTACGGTTTAAAAAACATAATTATAATGATATCCACAATAATTTTTAGGAATTAAATTAATTCAGATTTCTGATGTCGCACAGTTCATTTAATTCATTTTATTCACAGTTCATTAGCACCACGTGCTCGTGCAAGTTAAATTATATTTTTATTCCTTTTAATTGTTTCGTCGAATTAGTATTGCAAACAAGCAAAAAAAATTTGTCTCGCATTTATTGTTTTAAAAAATATTCCGTTTCCTATTTATTTCATTTCATATAATCACGTGATCAAAATTGCAATTTTCTGGGTTTTATTTACTGTAGTCATTCACTTATTTTTTTTAAATCAGAGCTTTTGTAAATGCAATGGCGACACGTTATTAAAAGCTCGTTTTTTGAGATGTCCGTGCAGATAATAAAATTTTTATTTTTCACATACGAATTTTTAGTGGCGCCAAAAACCTTATCCCAAAATTAACATGTTCTGGCCTGATAAAATATATTGTTGTTGCTGTTACTTATGGCACTTGCCATGGACAAGCCTCCTGCTGATACAGCAGTAGATTTAAACCGAAAGGAGCGTCTCTTGTTTTTGAAGTAACGTCAACTAGGGCCAATAATACGACTTAGCTACACACTCATCACATTTGCTTGCACAGCCCCCTTTTACAGGGAGGCACAGCCACACATATCACAGATAGCACACAGAACAACCATGCCCTAACCGGGACTCGAAGCCAGGACTCCCAGAACATGAGGAAGACGCGCTACCTCAGTGTAAGAAATAAAATATGTATAATTTATAATAGTAAAGAACGCCACCGTTTCTTTGTAAGTATAAAAGTTAGGAAGAGATCACTTATTAAATGCTTCTAATAATGAGCATTAGTTCAATATATAAAATATACATCCTATTATTTTAAGAATCCATCAGATGCATGTTAAATTTTTTTTATACTAAAATAAATCTTAAGAAATTTTTATTTCTATCCAAAAAATTGCAGCACCCACGCTTCCTTTTTCTCACTCAGTCGAACGTCAACCTGGAAAAGTGGTTACAGTTTATTCCTGGCGCGGGAATCGATTTTTAAAGCCGAAGAGAACCCCCAAGTTGAAGAAGAAACTTCAAGAACAAAGCTTCTCCCTCAGGTTCCCTGGAAGACGACAGCGGCTTTTCCTGCTTTCCCACAAATCCGCAGAGGGATCCGCACAAAACTCTTCCATTTTTTTCTCCCGTTTCCATGGTGACGGGCCGAGAAAAGTTGTCCGCCTAATTAAAAGCAGCCCTCGCGTGATCTATGCTCGCGGAGAGATCACGAAGAAAAGGGGGAGGACCATTTGTCCCGTTTTAGCCCGGCTGCCTGGGAAGGAGACTTTTCCGCTCTATTTCGTCGTAAACTTGCGCACCCAATACCCTACGGGGCACCCCCTCCCTCCAGTTGCAGTTAGAATGAGGGGGAGGGGGTGGAAAAGTGATAGGGCCCGGGTAACGAAAATAAACTGTATTTAAGATAAGAATGAGTTGTTGGTGTAAATGTTCCATGATAAACATCAGGGCAGTCGTTGCGCTTAATATATATCTATAAAAATATGAAATAGAAGCTTTTTATGGTAATTGTCTATTCAGAAAGTTTAAGCTGGGATATATATTCTTTAATATAGAAGTCCAGCTTATGTATTTGCTACACATGAATAAAGATTAACTGTTGGTATAAAGATTAATGGTTTTTTTTCTTTTAAAAATGATGTAAACCTCTTTAAAGGATTATATTTGCTAAATTAGCATTCGATTATAGAACCACTTCCATCACTGTGGATTCATTCTTGAAATTTGGTAATCATCCTAACGACGATTGATGCATTGAATATCCAATACTCTTCATTGAAGAAAAGACATCACAAACCTAGCCATGTACCCTAAACTTTTGCGAATACTTTAGGATGGGTTTAATTCGGAAAAATAGGGGTGATAGAAAAGAATAAAGGGGTTGTTTGCGTTTAACAAAATAAATTTAATTCGGAAATTCGGGCTTAATTCGGAAAAATAGGAGTGAGAGAAAAGAATAAAGGAGATTTTTACAATTAACAATAAAGTAAATTGCAGAAATGTGAAATGTGCATATCTTTCCGCATGTCACACTTCCCCTTTAGTAAAATAGAATCGTCAAGGAAAAAAACGGTCGTCTGAAACAAGCAATAAGCAATTGTTTTTTAATGGTTATTTATGTCGAGTATTTACAATTTGAAATGAAATACACAACACTCCAATTCTAAAAAGAATTAAATTAACATACAGACGATAATCACTGAAATTATGCTCCTAAATTTAAAATGCAAAACAAATAAAAAAATAACAGCTGCTCTTACCCTCGGAACACAGACGGGTCAATGACAGCCAATTCTCAATGGGTGGAAAAATCACGTGAGTGATAGACGTAACTAAATGCATATAACAGAGGCATAAAGACAGATGTTATTTTAGAGGTTTTCAGTAGAGTTGAGGTTCCATGTTAATGTTTTGTGACCTTAGAGTCGAGTCATCTTTTCAGGCAACATTATTTTTTTTGTATCAATGTCAGATTAAATGCCGCGAAATCTATGTATATTTGTTGGTTTTAATTTTCAGAAGTTAAAGCTGCAGTTTATTAATTTGTAGTAGTGTTTGGGAGGATATATCAATATGTACCAATATCGGTGAATAATATCGGTATCAATGTAACGATGAAAATTAATAGGACGCAGGCTGTAATTTTATTTCTGTATCATGGCAATGATGTTATATAGTTAATAACTATGAGCGATATCCTAGAAATTTATTGTAATAAAAGAGAAGATTGCATACCGAAATTTAATTTAACAACTTCTAATGTATAGTTATATAATAATTATAATGAAAAGCATTTGCAAAGTAAGAAAAAGATACAACAATGGCTTAAAAGACTGACAATATGCATGATTGAGCACAATGATTAACATAATTGAACATAGTGACTTTAAAAAAAGTTATTTTCTAACTTTCATGCATAGGGATTGTAATATTAAATAATGAAAATGAGTTCAAAGGAAAGAAACAAAAATCAATTAAATCAATTAATTATTAGGTTTGTTTACCATAATATTTTTGAAATAATAATTGATTTAACTATCATTTATGCTATTAGATTCGTTGGTTGATTTATATCAGAAACTTAAAGACTAATAGGAGAGAAATCTAATTTGTAATATATTATAAATACAAAACATTATAAAGAAATCTAAGAACACATTGAAAGAAAAAAACATTATATAAAATATTAAGAGAATATTTAACATTTTGAAAGAAGCAAAGCGAATTAGATAAAAAATATATAAACAGACAGAGAAAAATGATGAAATGCTTTATTCAGTTAAAAAAACCCAACAGATTAAAGACAACAACAATAAAGAAAGTAGTTTCTAACTCGTAAGCAGCGAATGATAAATAATAAAAGCAGAACTATCAACTTCTATTGAATAAATAATAAACTGTAAATGAGAAAATTAAAAATTGAATAATCTTTGATACCTAATGTATTAAACTGAGGGAAAATGCTGTTTTGACATATAAAACTGTGGTGATTGCTATACATATAACCCAGATAACATCCCTCGGACCGAAGTGCACTTTTGGCCCAACGGATTTGTTACTCGGCTACAAACCATAAGATTGGGAGTTCGGGCCTAGCGCCATCCGCTACACTTAAACTAACATGGTTTCATCGGCTTTCTGGCACAGAGGTAGCACGTCTTCCTTGTGTTCTGAGAGTCCCGGGTCCGGGCATGGTTGTTCTTCTGTGTGCTATCTGTGAGATGTCTTTGCTAGCGACTTTCATGAGTGTGTAGTTAAAAGTCATACTCTTGGCGCCAGTTGGCGCTACTTGAAACAAAGAGACGCAAACCTTCGGCTTAAAATCTGCTGATATATCAGCGGGGCTTGTCCATGGCAAGTACCATAAGTAACAACAACAACCATTGTATAACTGGATAGCAGCAAAGAAGCAAATTTTCTACAGAATGAAGTCATACGTGTAAAATCAAAATGATTCAACAACCTGATCGTGCATGAAATTTTAATTTAATATTATCATGCTTCCTTTTCTGTTCCAAGATGCGCAGTAGATTCAAAATATGAATCAATGCAAGCGCAGTGATCGTGAGTCACGAGAGAGTAAATTGACTCCATTATTTACGAACTTCTTAATTAGCCTCAATTATCAAACAGCGAGAGTATAGTGAGGCCTTGACAGAATTACTTTTTTTAAACGGAGTAATTACATTTGAAGGTGGCCTAAATATAAATGAGAATCCTTTTTCATCATTCATTTTATAAATCACATCAGTCACGCATAGCGCATTCACTCGAATTACTAAAAGCGAAAATTCGCTAACCAACAACTAACTCGAGCATGAAGCTATATTTTTATCAAACTTTTTTATACATAAAGCTATACGCCAGTTAAAGATAAAAGCTAAAATCCGCTGACTTTAGCTTACTGGGTAAAATCTTAAGAAACTAGTTAAATAATCGTATGCCTTACGAGTATAATCAAATTCTCATTTCTAAAAAAAGTACCCATTTTAGCTTTAACGTTCATTTTTATGGCACTATCTTTGGAACGGTCGTTTCTTGAATGCAAGGCGTAAGTAACATTTATGCAAATTTCTCGTTAAACGGATTAGAGGTACCGGCGTATTTTCAATGAAAGAGGGGGAAAAAATCTTGTCACTATGCATTGAAAAGGAAGTCTAAGAAGAAGAAGGGAAATTAAAATTAAAGATTAAACAGATTAAGCTTGATGAATGCGAAATTGTAGTTAATAGAGTTAGGGTCTTTTCACTCCTTATTCTTAAATCTGAGCTGAGAATTTAATGTGAGAAGTAAAGATATTCTGGGAATTCTTTATATTTCCTTTCTAGATTATAATTTTTTATTTCTCGCTTTAATCCTATTCTGGACA
>JAOUZG010019115.1:1191163-1210138 GCA_026289955.1 Argiope argentata | reverse complement strand
AATTTCACGTACAATTTTAACTGAATGAAAAATCTGTGCTATAATGCCAAGTATATTTTCTAGTATTCATGTTCACATCTATCATTTCATTATAATGTTAATTGTGTCACTGACATATTCTTTAATTTATAATTTATATGTCACCGTTAAAGTATATAATGGGGTTATTTCATAGTTATTCCATGAAATAACTGATCGTGTACCTTAAAGTGATTAATATGTTATTAATTTGACAATTTAACTAGTTATTCTATGAAAAACTATGTATTCTATAAAATAACTAATGAGATACAGTTGAAGTGTAAAATAAAGAATTTATTTAAAATGAAATAACTAGGTATTCTATAAATAAACTAATGATAGACAATTAAAATGAAAAATAAGTAATTTATCTAATTTATGCAGCGTATAAATGGTATTTATGGAAAAGTACCCTAAAATAATTTGTTACAACGAGGATTACTAAAATGACACTTGGAATTACAAAGAACATTATTTCTAAAACAAAAACATTTATTGTTGACACACTTGGTTTTACACGAACATTTCTTAAATCCCTGACCAGTACCTAAACTTTGAGCTGTAGCAACCGACCGGAGCGATATTTCTACATCCGGTACTTCTTCGATTTTAATTAGTTTTTGTTCGCAGGCACTGAACTGCGATCGAGAATATAATTTTTTAATGCGGTAAACACGCTAAACAAATTCTCTCCCTATGGCCTGGAATAGTTCATAAAGGCAGTAGGGGTGGAAGGTAATTGTATTTGTCGTGCGAGATAAACGATATAGATTATTTCACACTTTAAAGGGCTGCAGAGCGTTATTCTATGAAATCACTGGTTAAACCATGAAATACAAGAGAGCTATACACTTTCACGGATACGATCAGTTATTTCAGGGAATAACTAGGTATTCTATGAAATAACGGATTTCATACTGAAACGGTAGCATATACAGGGTGTCCGAGAAGTCTTTGACACATTTCAAAAATTCGGTAAAAAAAAAATAAACGAGATAGAAAGTAAAATTAAATTACATGTATTACCTCATATAGTAAAGTTTTTTTAAATGCAAAACTGGCCGGTAGATTGCGGTACTGAAACGTTAGAAAGAGTTATTTAGAAAATGGCCTCTCCAAGTGAGCGCGCGTTTTGTGTTATGTGGTTTTTCGAATCGAAATCTGTGACTCAAGTTCAACGTAATTTCCGAACGAAAAATTGGAAATTACCCTCCATCTCGAAACAACATCATTGATTGGAAAAATAAGTTTTTGGAAACTGGGAGTGTCCTGGGTCGACACAGAGGTGTCGTCGATAGAATTCATCAGTCATTTGCTCGTAGCCCCTGTAAGTCAGGGGCCCATATCGAGGTGTATTGATACGATTAAAAAAAACTTCACTATTTGAGGTAATAAATGTAATTTAATTTTACTTTCTATCTCATTTTTTTACCGAATTTTTGAAATGTGTCAAAGACTTCTCGGACACCCTGTATATTGTCACATTTTAATTTTTATTAAAAAAATTAATGGGAAAAATAATTTTAAAATTTTACATACATTTTCTTAAATTTTATGGGCCTATACAAAACACACATATATTTTATTTGTATTAAAAATTATGCCTTATAGGGTTAAACTGCAAATTTAAAATACTCAGATTTCAGATTGCACTTCATACCTATGGCATTTAAGTCCCTTGGATATCCAAGTCACGATTTACTGCACCCTTCTTAAATGTCATAAAGTTGTTACCGATTTCAACAACTACAATATCAATTAATTCCCATAAAATAAATACCAAACCTTGAAATAAATAGCAAAAATTTTGTTATACATTTCCTAAGGAATTTTTATGGGCCCTATCATTACTTGCCTCTCGACGGCTTTATTTATTCCACTTCATCCACTCGCCGTTCGACCAGTTTCCTTTTTTTCTCCTCTCACGTTGTTTTGTCTCGTTTTCATTATTTTCTTGAGAGCTATTTGGGGGTTTTCTTTTTATGTTTTCAAGGGGAAGTTTTTCAGGAGGATTTCACATTCCTTGTTCAACCTGAAATGTCACACAAAGAGAGATTGATATTCTCCCACTAGTAGGATTCTCCATTCGTTTTTAGGGAATCCTCTGTTTTCTGAAACTGACATTCGGTGTTTCACGGGAAAAACTTGCGAGTTATAGTCGTCACAGAGACGAAAGGCGTTGAATTATTTATGGAACTACTACTCTGCCAAACTACTCCAGATAAATAAATACAGAGATGTTGAATTTTTTACTGAATCTACATTAGATATTTTCGAGAACATCTCAGAACACAAGTTAAAACGCGTGTAGATCTCTTGTTTTTCAGGAATTTAGGACTTTAAACAAAATTTTCTGAGATACCAGTCAAATGGATTTGGTTTAACCGGAATGCCCTATTGGGCAAAGACATTCTGAAAATTTATTTTTGAAATAAATTTATGTTTCAAAATATACAGTAGAAAGACTTGACGTTCTCTGCAAAATGTGGTTCATATCCAAAGCAAGGCTCTTAAACCTGCTTTTGTTCTCCAAAAGAAACGAGAAGTTAGTTCATTAATAATTAATTTACAGTAATTTTTAAAAAGCGTTAATTAGTTAGAGGATCCTTAGTTAACAATATCTTAAAATATACCAAAGATTCACTTGGGAATCTTTGATATATGGCTTCATGGCTTTAATTCATCATATGCAATTACACTGATAAACACAAACGGGGAATAAAGCAAGTTTGTCATCATTTGTTTTAATTGAAATCATTAACCGGTTGCAACCGGTTTAAACAATCACGAGACTTCTCTATCGGTCCCTATCCTTCTCTAAAATATTTTTTTAGACTTTTATTTTCAAATTTTCTAGCTGGGAAACAAAGTTTTGGAGCTCGCCTGTTTTTGAGATGAAATAACAGCTATGATATCGTGGCTCTACATCAATCTTTTAAAAATGCATTTGCGGTCTAAAGAGCATACGTAATAAAAAAGCAACATTGGTAAAAGCAGGTTAACATTTTAAAAAGGCGTCTGCTTTCAAAGAAGCATACATAATAATAATACAATACTGGTAAAAGCAGATAAAAATATATGTGATTAAAAAAAGTTGATGAATATTGCCATTTATGTTTGTATACCCGATTTCAAACTTCAATTGTTCCTTGTTTTCAATTATTCAAAACTCCTTAACGAAAACAGCATCATATTCTCACATGATAAAAAAGAACTTGCTTTATTATCTTTGAATTCAATAAATAACAGCTAAAAAACATATTTAAAAATTTCATATAATTCAATAAAAATAAAATGGAGCTCATCGAGCATTTTTATTTAATATAAGTAAAAAAAATAAGAAATTTGAAACATTTTGTGCAAATAACTTTTTTTAGATTAAATAGATGCCAAAATAATAATTTAAAAATATTTCTACTAAAATCCAGCGGGACAGTTCTCATAACATTTTCTCATCTACTCTCAAATATAATTCTCAGGCTATCCTGGAATTGGTGTACAATAGCTAAAAAATATGAAGTTTTGTCCTATATTTTATATAATATTAACCTATTCAGCAGGTTTTCTGACACAGAGGTAGCTCGTCTTCCTTGTAATCTGGGCTTCGCAGGCTCGAGTCCCAGTTAGGGCATAATTGCTCTTCTTTATACTATTTGTGAGGTGTGTGAATGTGCCCCCTCCCCATGTTAAAAGGGATTGTGCACGCGAATGTGATGAGTGTGTAGCTCAAGTCGTACTCTTGGCCCCAGATGGCGCTACTACAAGCAAGAGAAGCTTATTTCGGCTTAAATCCACTGATGCATCAGTGGGTGTGTCCATGGCAAGTGTCCTTATTAACAACCACCCCCAGCTATTCTTTTGTAACTGAATTTGCTGTGTAATCCTTGTTGGTTAATACCTAGCATACTGTTATTAGCATCCGGAATTGGAATTTACGTTTTACAAACATTTTTTTCCCAAACAATTGAAATTTGTCGCATAAGTACACTTATAGCAAGAAAAATCACAAAATTATCCTATGTTTAACTTATTGGGTTTTTTATTATAGCGTTTATATGCTTCTAAAATTACAAATCAGTAGAAGGTCAACCTCTTATTGTCATTAGCTTGAAATTCCTGTCTATGCTATAGATATCAAATCTGGGTATACTGATATTTATTTATCATTCTAAATGATATTTGAGCAGTCAAACTGATAGATTTCTTCTGCAAGAATTCAATTCATTATTTAACAAAAATGTTCAATTTAGTGTAAAGACCATACATAAATTCCATCCGTTTGATTCAAAGTCGTTTTGAGTTACTTCGTCACAGATGGACAGTCCTTTAAAAAAATGTGCTTTATGATTCTCTTGGAGTACTTCAAAACATGGGCATTCTTTAAAATATGGAGGTCGAATGGACATTTGCTATCTTTATCTATATTTCGTGTGCAGGAAAGTAATATAACATGAAGATTCCAGAACGGAAAGAAATAACCTTATTAATTATCATTTCTGTGTGACAACTTTAAACAATTTATTTTCATTTTTGATCTTGTAATTTTTATAATTAAAAACACAGAAGTTTCCGTTTCAGTCTAGCAGCATAAGAATATTAAAATTAAAAAGTTGGAAGGGAATGTTAGAATCCCTTTACAACGAAATTAATAGTACATGAATTTAATTTTAGGCAAAATAACGACTTGAAGATCACTTTTTAGTACTTAATTTCTGATATCGTAGTTATTGAAAACGCTTAAATACAAAAGTTATTCGTCTTAACACATTAAGGACCGTAAAGAAATCTGTTATACATATGCCAGGGGCCACACTTTTTGGGGCAAACTTGTACGTTTTAAATATCTATCCGTAACAGAAGAATAGCAAAAAACGGGAAAACTTGTGAGCAGTCAGCTAGAGATGGGGCATGAAACACGAGAAAACTCGTGAGCAGTCCGCTGGATATGGGACATGAAACACGAGAAAACTCGTGAGTAGTCAGCTAGAGATGGGATATGAAACACGAGAAAACTCGTAAGCGGTACTTAATGTGTTAACAAGGCGCTAATTTGACTAACTTGATTTATTTTTCTATCTTCAGTGTTAAAGAAGTCAAAGCAATAGGAAAATTTCACCCTCCACCATTTCCATCCAAACTAGATGGGAGGTGGTCGCGGTTGGCTGGTGTTGAGATCTTGGCTCTTCAGCCATAGTTTCCAGTTCGAGACCCGATCACACCGAAGAATCATCGTGTAAGGGGGGTCTGTTTACGTTAAATCCGAAAGGATAAAAAATCCTCGCACTTGTGTGTAGAGAGGGTGAGTTCAAGCTCAAATGCCGTCCTCGTCTGCTGACCGTGGTTTAAAATTACGAATTTTGTCTCAAAATAGACCTAGTTTTGTTTTACAGCGGGATGTTAAGTCAGGGGCTGTTGTACATTAAATCCGTCAGGGCTAAACATCCTCCCACTGGTGTGGAGAGGGGGTGGGTACCAGCTCAAGTGCCGTCCTCGTCAGCTGACCACGGTTTAAAATTGCGAGGTTCGTCTCAAAATAGACCTAGTGCTGTTTTACAACGGGATGTTAATATAATTAAAGTAAAACAAGCTAGATGACTTATATAAACAGTAGTTTCTACAACAACATATTACACATCGGTTAAAATCCAAATGAAATTTATGCATTTTTAAGATAATATAAGGAAATTTAGAAAGAAGGGCGGTTTTGGGATCTAATGACCAAGAACGGTGAAGATCTGCAGAGATTTTCCTACAGTCACTTCACGAGAAGCATTGAAATAGATAGTCTTACAATAGGAATCTAACTAATAATATCATGTACCACTGCCATATAAAATTCAATATGTTTCATTGGTAGACATATGATGAAAAATTCAGTATTTTTTTAGTTGAAATGTATTACAGCCACATACAATATTAGGAGATTATCGCCATTTTAGACAACAGTATTCTTTAAATGGATGTTCACACACACATACAAAAAAAATATCTAACACCAGTAAGTAAAGACGCTGGATCCCCAAGAACCTTAAAATGTTTCTCTCTTGTATCCTGCTTCTTAAGAAAGAAATTTTTATGGACAATATCATTACCCACTTTCCGGAGTCTTTATTTATTCCACTTCATCCACTCGCCGTTCGATCTGTTTTTGCTTCTTCCACACTCTGTTTCCTCTTTGTCTCAACGGTTATCTTGTTTTGTTTTCATTTGTTTTCTTGAGAGCCATTTGGGGGATCTTTTCCGATATTTTAAGGGGGAAGGAGTTTTTTTGTTGTTGTTGGAGGGATTTCACGTTCCTTGTTCAACCAGAAATGTCACCAGGAGGGAGATTGATATTTCTCCGCTAGAACTCACCCATTCGTTTTTTGGGGAATCCACTGTTTTCTGAAACTGAAATTCAGTGTTCCACTCAAAACTTGTGAGATACTAGCTAAAAAGAGAGAGAGAGAGGGAGAGACAAAAGTCGTTGAATTATTTATGGGACTCCAATTCCTCTTGAGCTACTTTAGATAAATAAATACAGAGACGTTGAATTTTTACTGGATCCACGCTCGCCTCTTTTCCGGGACATTCCAAAACACAAGTTAAGACGTGTGTAGATCTCATGTTTTTTTTGAAGATCTCAACTTCATCATTCTAAACAAAATTTTCCAAGACAGAACATCAAATGGATTTGGAATTTTTTTGAAAAGTTTATTTTTTTCTTTCTATTCTTCTTCCCCTTTTAATATTTCTAATTTAAATTATTTTTAAAAAATTTCTTCAAATAATGCTGATTTTTTAAAAATTAGATTATTTTTTCAATAATTGCAAAGTGGAGTCTGTAACGAATTTCTACTCGAAGCGAGTTATTATACTAATTTTTAAGAGTAATTTTTTTTAATTATTAGTAATTTTCATTAAATATTTAAGACTCTATTGTTCTCATTGTTAAAATAAATTGTGATATTTTGGAGAAAATATGATAACAAAAATAGCTTCTAAAATCGTAACAATTTTTTTTTAATTAATGTTTACAAACTGGAAACAAAATGTAGATGCTTTTAGATCTAAGATACTATCTGTCAAAATAAATTATTGATGCTAGAAACAGTTAATATTAATGAGTGAAAATCAGTTTTCTTCCCCTGACTTCTAAGATATCACAGTTTTTGAAAAACGTTAAAAAAAAATTGCTGTCGGAATAGCCTGATTGGTAGGGTGTTGACTTCGCATCCCTTGGGCTTCTAGTTTAAACTCGCCAGCAGAAATCTCTCCGTGTGTGGGGTAGTTGGCGCACGTTAAATCTGTCGTAATCACAAAGTCCTCCACGTAGAGATGAAAATTACTGGGGGTACTGGGTCAGAGGTGACCATTCTATGTTCCAGATGTAAATTATTATCTGTGCATGAACGAATAAAATGAATGAATGCATTTAGTCCGCCACGTAAAAAGGTTTTGTGACATGAGTGAGTTAAAAGTTAGACTTCTGCCCTCAGGTGCTCAGGGATTCATACCCTCAGAAGTTACTACACCCCTCCTTTCGTTGTAAAGAGGAACACGGAAACAACAAAAACAACAAAATTTCGTCTTAATAAGGCGCTAATTTGACTAGTTGTATTTACTTTTCTATCTTCAACATTACGAGAATGATAGTGGAATGAAAATTACAATTCTCTAACTTTTTTGCCCTCCTCTTCGAGTTAGATGAGTCATTTATGAAATCATCCGAGATTTTTACATTTCAAACAACATATACCAAATCAGTTAAAATACAAACCAAATCGCTCTAGTTATCCTATCATAAGATAACATGAGCAAAGCGTTATAAGCATATAAATTTCTCAGCAAAAGTGGTTTGAAGTTCGATTATGAATTGACTTTTCTCTGTTAGGTTATAAGAATCCTTGCAATATGCAATCCTTGCAATATGTAATATGAGAGAAAGTTTCGAAGAGACCATTCTCATTGGTATATAGTTTCTAAGACTTTTACGTAACTAATAATGCTTAAATAGCTAATCACTGATCTTAAGTGATTAGTTTGTCTCTACGCTCATTTCCTTTACGAACAGATTTCGAATATTTTAGCATATTTAAAGCATATTTTAGCATTTAAAAACAATTTCTATGCCTGATATTTTAAACTAAAGATTCAAAATCCAGTTTTTCCGGCATTAATAAAAGAAAATTTATTAATGCCGGATCCATATTATTTTTTTTTCTCAATTCAGCCAATCGAATCAAACTTCAGAGGGAAAGTTCAATTAATAAATTTCGATAATAAATGTTCGAGAATAACCTTGAATAACAAATGTTACCTAAACAACAGACAGAAAAAAAATGGGTTGCAAACAAAGAACCAGACAAATCGATTCCTCATTACATATATCGATATCAGAAAAATAAATTTTCGGCCAATCCGTCCACATTTCCCGAAAGAGTTCCATTGTTAGCGAGGAATTGCCTATCTCCAGAAAATGGCCTCGCCTTTCTTCCGAAATTAATTGGCTGATAGACTTATGCTCAATCCTTCAGTGATGGCGCGCGAGTCACAATGGCAAAATAATGGCCCCAGATACGGCGATCTAAGCCTATAAAGCTACACGACTAAGCTACGGAGAGTATCAAGTAGCGATACGGGTTTCGTTTCAATCCGGCCCAATTTCAGATATGGATTTTCGATTTGTACTTATCAGACTTGTTAATGGCGAAGGAATCTCTTCGGCCTCGTTCCCTTCAGACTGTTTTTAGACGCCCCCAGAATATCTTATTAAAATAAAGATTGGAAAGTATCTTATTGTTTCCGGACATTAAAAAGATAATGGGATTCTCAAAAATTAGTAACAATTTAATTAATTTTAATAAAAGTTCGTGAAATTACGAATACGTTGTTTACAGACATTATAGAGATAATGGAATTTTCAAAAAGTGGTAAAAGTGAGTTGTAATTTTATGAGTTTTTAAAAAAATCATTCAACTAACTTTTACCACTTTTTGAAAAGGCCATTATATTTATAATGTCTGTAAATAACATATTTGTAATTTTATTGGTTTTAAATAAAATCAATCAAATACGTTGTTCACAGACATTATAAAGATAATGTAATTTTCCAAAAGTGTTAAAAGTGAGTTAATTTTATTAAGAACCTATAAAATTACAAATACGCTGTTTACAGACATTATAAAGATAATGGAATTTTCAAAAAGTGGTAAAAGTGAGTTAATTAATTTTATTAAAAGTTCTTAAAGTTACAAATACGTTGTTTACAGATATTATAAAGATAACAAAATTTTCCAAAATTGGTAACAATAAGTTGATTGATTTTATTAAAAGTCCATAAAACTATATATAAATTATTTCCATATGAAATATTTATTTAAACGAAATTAAAAATGTTGTACACGATATAATATTGTTATTTATTTCAAGTGATTTTTATGATAAACAAAACCTTTGCAATAAAGCACAGTTTTTTCATTTTCTTTTGTATTGAAGATACTTGGTTTAATTATATTGACATCCCGTTTTGAAGCAGCATAAGGATTATTTTGGAATGAACCACGTAATTTTGAGCCATTATCAGATGACCAGAACAACACCTGAACTTAGATCTTTTGATAGAAATTCCACACTACTCATATTTGGTGTTTCACAAGGACATATAACATAAACCAGAAACACTTACACGATATTTCTTTGCTGTGATCGGATCTCAAATTTTAAGACCTCAGGTACTGAAGATGAAACCATACTACTAGGTCACCGCGGTAATATAAGAAGTATAGAAGAGGTATTGTAACTGTCAAAAAATCTAACATTAAGATTTTGATAAATTTCTTTTTTAAAGACCTTCCTGAATCCAACCCCCCCCCCGCATTTTTAGCATTCTCTGTTTATCTATCTTTGAATGTAATAATTCAAAATCACTACGTGCACTAGAAATCTGAAATTCTATAAATGAAATTGCTACCAAATTAGTAGAATTCTACGAGATTTTAAATAAAATTCTGTCAAAAGAAATTTGTATGTATGGTAGTTCGAATATAACTGAATTTGATACTGCAAAACAGAAAGAGCTAGATAGATAAAAATTTCTACCAAGGATTAGTGTTTATGATACAGATATCAAATTTCGTATCAATTTCATTATGCCCCCTGTCGGTCAGTAGCCTATTTCTGTGAATATTTATGGTAATACTTTCTTCCTATTAGATGGTTTGTTTAACCACATATTGTACGAAAAAAAATAATTGTTTGACTCAAAGTGTTGCAGTGTCATTTTATTTTTAAAATTTAAAAAAAAAATCTATAAATGTATACTAGTAGAAAAAGCATACACAATAGTGCAATTAATAACTATATTATCCTGTCAGAACATGATGATGCTTTTGGGATGAGGCTTTTGGCGTCAACAAAAATCCGTAGGTGAAAAATAAAAATTTTATTATCTGCACGAGCATCTCAAAAAAAATCAGCTTTTAATAACGCGTTGTCATTATATTTACAAAAGCTCTGATTGAAAAAAATAATTTAATGACTACAGCAAATAAAACCTAAAAAAATGTCATTTTCAGCAAGTAATTTTATGAATGGAGATAAATTGGAAATGTGTTATATAAGTTGGAAATGTGTGAACTTTTTTAAACAATAAAAGCGAAACATATTTTTCTGAATTGTTTGCAATACTAAAGGGACTAATTTAATGAAACAATTAAAATGAATGATAATATAATTTAACTTGCACGAGCACGTGGTGCTTGGCCGTTCAAGAAATGATGTTCAGGCAAGATATATTGAAATATGCATAGCGGATTTTATTTTAATGTTTATTTTTTATTATAAACTCCCAAAAACTGAAGGTCAATGAAGTAAAAATTTTGGAAGACAAAGAAGTAGCTTACACTCTGTTTTTGGAATAGATTTATTTATTTACTCCCATATAATAATCGTTATGCTCGGATAGCAGTTTCCAAATTAATTCTTGTTATCTGTCTGTAAATTTTTTAAAAATTATTTTCTCCACTTTACCAAACATTTTTTCAGATAAATCTTAAAAATTATAGAATTCGTTTATTGATAATTTCACACAACCAAATATCATTTTCATCCCAATTTAGCTTTCGTCAATCTTAGCATTTCAAAAGAAACTCTGATGTATCGGAAAAATTTCCCACTTATGCAAACATTACGAAACATCAAATTACTTTGCCACGGATGCGTTGTATTTATCATAACTTAAACTAAAAAATTGGATTGAGGCAAAATAATATTCCGTGCATTGGATCTTTTGAAGATTATAATCTTAGACGATAATTCCCCAAAGATTCGATTTTTAAAATGCTTCGTATAGGCACATCAATACTGCCGAGATTCCCCTGAAGACCGAGGAAAATAATTTTCAGGAGTTTTCCCAAAAACTTCAGCAAGAAGTGGTTATTCTCTTAATTCCTGGGCTTTCATTTCTTCTTCTTTTTTTCTTTTTTCTTTCTTCTTTTTTTTGAGGAGGTGGAGCATTATTTCTAGCAGATACACCCCACAAGGGAAACGAATTGCCACAGACGACTTCGATTGCCAAGCAAGAATTTTTCAAAAGAAAGTCAAATAATAAAAGAGGAAATAAAGGAAAGAAAAGTCCCACAAAAAGATTAACAATACGAAGAGGAAGAAAACGAAGAAATATTTCCTCTCGTTAGAAAAGAAGGAAGGACTTTTAATAACAGCAGATGACAAAATAGCAGAGCTCTGACGCAAGCTTTTCTGCCTTCTTTCTTCCTTTTTCTACTTCATTTTTTTTTCTTTCCTTCAACAAAATTTTATTCGGTGGGTGGAAAATAATTTTCTAGAGATAATCTTCCGAGTTCAATAAATCTTTTAAGTTAGAGTTTTTGTGAACGTGCTACTAGTTCCTACCTTTTCTCCTACTCTTATCGCGTTATTCTCGAGAAATTCTGTTATTTGCTGCCGCTGTGCCGCTGCTTTGTTGGTTTCTGGCGAGTTCCATCGGCTACTTTTCTGATTTCTTTTTAGGGCTGTCCTCCCACCCCTCACCACCCCCACTTTTTCCCAATGTTAAAGGCTCAAATTTATAGGTCTCTCGCCCAAGCTACACAAAGAAGAAAGTTTTCAGCTGGCAGAAAATATTTCGTTGTTACTCGTTCTAAAGGAAACACTATAATTTTCAACAAAATTTGTTCTTCTGGGGATATTTCTTTTTTTTAGCTCGAATTCTTTATTTACCAATGTTAGTACACAATTATGCCATTATTTTGCTCGAATTTAGCAATTAATTTTTAAAAGATCTGCAGTTTAGACATGTAATAATAAAATTTAGCAATACTTTATATTCTTAGAAAGGGATTGGAATCAAAAGGAAAATAAAGTTCCTTTGTGTGACAATTCAAAAGACCTTATTATTTTAATATCAATATAAAATTAGATATTACTTTTCAAGGCGGATATTTTTATTTACTAAAGATACTAAATCGCAAGATCCGAAGTACAGGTGATACAAAGGGGCAAGTGTCAACTCGGCCATACGATTATAGTGCTAATCCATAAAATCATTGCTATCCAAAGATCTTGCACATTACAAAAGGATGCTGGCATATGTTGATACCCCTGGCAACGAGAAAACCGATGAGCTCTATAAAGAGGCCAGTAACTATCCTCAGTCATCCAAATGCTCAACCCTCATTGATGGCAATGCAGTTGTCAGCCGAAAATTAATTTGCCACCAAGTTAAAAAGTTTTCCATTCCAGAATTAAACAGCGACAGAACCATTTCAACTATAATAGCGAGACTTAGAACAAAACACTTGAAAGACATGAGAATCTCTACATATGGACGAAGGAGTTACACCAGACTTTGTCCTCACTGACCGGATAACACCCAACTGTCTCCACAACACATCTTCAGCTGTCCAGCAATGCTGGCCGAGCTCTTTAACATCTGCATGAGGTCTTTAACATCTCTGAAAAGGTGGGTCGTGACCCCCAGAGGGGTCACGGGATGTGACCAGGGGGTCGCGAGATGTGGAAGAAAAGTTTAAAGAAACTTAGTTTATTGCTGTAGTTTTCATTTAAAAAAGGGTACACATACAAGTTGGTTTTTGTGTTCTATTAGTTAATGGGATACATGAGCTTGTTTGAAATCAACCAATTTTTTAATGTCTGGAAGGAGCTTTGTTACACACAAAACAATGTCATTTTCCGATGTCAAACAATTTCTTGATTTTATTTTTAAATTTATCATTATGGAGAATCCTTGTCTACAGTTGTAATATGTAGAAAATGGCAACAAAGTTTTTAATGCTGTTGTGGATAGCTCTGGGTATTTCTTTTTAATACGTAATCAAAATTTGACGACATAAGTCATGTTAAAATTTACTTTAGCTGACTGATCACTTGAAATCTCTATCAGTTGATCATGATGACGGACACTTATCTCAGCTTTTGTTACGGCTCGCTCACTGAACGGATTGACTATCCACACAATCCCACTCATATCCTTAACTGGAATGTAATCTGTAAACTGTTCAATCAAAGTTTCGAGATGAGATGATTCTAGTAAGGAGAAAGATGAAGTGACTAGAGATGTGGCACCAATACCCGACACATACTCTACGAACTCTTGAGTACTTGTAAAATTTTCAAACTTTGACAGAGTTAAAACTTTGGGGGTCGCCAAAATACTTAGTCTAAAAAGGGGGTTACAATGTCTAAAAGTTTAAGAGCCCCTGACATAGAGGATCCCGTGGAACTTCTTTTTACAGATAAAGCTGTAGAGATCGCCAGGGCTGTCTTCATCAGTTTAGGGGACATTTAAGGTTTTTTCATGTACTTCATGGACACGACAACATCACTAAATCCCAATCACAAACTGTACCAGAACCATCATTTGGCACATGGAAAAGTTTGAAGGACCAGATCACCGCCGCAGCAATACTGTCAGTAACTATAGTTGAATCCTACGAGTCACTGTACGGTACTGCACTTCTCTAAGGAAGTGCCTTTCATTATCAATGAAAATGGGCCTCACTCTCACCTTTTCGTGTACACACAAAGGTGGCGAGAACCAACCCCAATTCCAGAAGATTCTCATCCAATATTATCCCTCTTACCAGTGGTTTGCTATCCTGAGTGAAAGCTATGTTTGATGTATGGTTAAACTGCAACAATTTTAAGATCGAACAATCTTAATAAATCAAGATAGTTTCATACATAATAATAGTATAATTTTAATTTTTCTGGTTACAAGAATTGAAACCTTAAAATATTGAATTATAATTTTTTAAAAAAAATTTAACGTGTCAATTATTAAATCATGTAAACTTATGTTTCAATTTTTTGTTTGGTCTACTATAAATAAAATCAATTATTTTTAGATTAATGTAGGATATCCCACGGAGTTATTTTGTTTAGTCACCATTTGAGCTTTCATTTTTTTCTTTTATCAACATCCGTAATTCAAAGCGAGAATTATAAAAGGTTAGATCATTTCCCACAGGATGATAATTTTGATTAATATAGCATTCCATAACAACGCCAACTATCGAGCTTTCGTAGTATCGACACAATTAATATTCAAGCAGAGGCCTACTAACCACAATATAATAATAACATTTCCGCTCTCCTTACAGTTGGTAAGATGTCTTTCAGTCGTATAATGTACTTTTCTTAGACTTCCAACGTCCTCCTAGAGGAAATAATCTAACTACTTTCTGTTTGTTTAATATCTCCATGTTTTAATCCATTTAATATGTCCTCTTGAAAACGCTAAATAAACGCCCTTTAACGTTATATAAACTCTTTTATTTTTTTTAAAGAAGTATCTTTATGATTAATTTCTATCATTTTAATCTTAATTTTGAAACTGAATCCGTAACTATTAAAAACCCCTAGACACCTCACAACTAAAATCCCGCTATCTGAAGAATCTAATATTTTTGAACAAATTGGTTAGACTCCCACATTAATGCAAACAAATTTTTAAGATGAGATTTCAACATGTTCTGATTAAAATATGTGTTTCATGTACTGTTAAAAATGCAACAATTTTAAGATAAATTCAAAACAAATTTTATTCTGGAAAAAAATTATTTGTGATTGATGTTTTTATCCGTAGAACGATTATGACACTACACTTTTATACTTCCGAGACTGCTTTTAGATAGATCCCCTTTTAACTAGATGAACTCACCTAAATCAAATTAATTACCTGCATTAAAGATACAAAATTAAAGTTAAAAATTTTTAAGATTAATTTAAATTATGGAGTGAGATAAGATATAGAATAGAAAAATGTGGAATAAACATCTTTCTGTAATAAGATACATGCAGGGAAAAGTTAAACATTAATTTATTCATTTTCCAAGTTAACTCATCTCCAGATTGTTAAAAAGTAACCAGTTTTCGCAGAAATAAATTAAAAGCCAAGGATGATTAAAACAAACATACTTCGCAGCCATTTTTTAATAAAGAAATTATATAAATAGCACTGGGTAGACATAGTTATATATTTTATCTGACTTTTTTCCTCTTCAAATAATCTTGTACACGAAAATAAGTAAGAAAAAATAATGAATAATCCACAAGTATAACAAATTATTGTACTTTCTAAGTACGGTTGTTTACAATAAACTAAAAGATGCTGAAAATACAAGTAAACGTTGTTATAAATATGAGTGTACTAGTACTTTAAAAGTTTCAATAGAACTAATGTTCGTTTAGAAAAACTGAAGAAGAATATTTTGGCGCTTTTTCTTAATCTTTTATTAGTAGTTTTCATAGTATTTGAATAATTAATTAATAATTTAAAAGCCTTTTAACTTTAAGGATACTTGTTCTTCTTTTTTTAGCTTTATATATATGAAGAATTTCCCGGTTAATTATTTCTGTTAAGAGCAATTCGTGCAATAAAACTTTTTCTAGGTTATGATTTGATGAATTAATTATTCAGATTAATTATAAATCCTAGAAATATCAAAAATTCAGTTATAAATTCAAAACTAACCTCATATTATATAATAAGTTTCTTGATTTTATTTATAAAAATATTTTAATTTATAGTATTTTACATCTCAAAATGCAGCTTCACTTTGTGTGCAAATAGCATGTTTGGTTTTTTTTTTGTCTTCACTCGTTTCCAAATTATTGATTTTTAAAGTCTATTGTTTTACATAGTATATCGAACAAATTCAAGAATTAGATAAAGGAAACTAAACCTATTTAAATAAATTATGAACCAGACAGCACTTTTTGACTCGAGTATGTATAAAGCTGATTAGTTCAAAGGCATTCGTCGGCCAAGTTTTTTTTGAGTTTAACTTCTCAAAGATCAATCCCATTAAATAACTTCCTTCACACTGAATAGTCTTCCAAGTAGATCTGATGAAACTGGATAAGGAAAAAAAGAAGGAAAAAAAAGGAAAATTCTTTTTTATATTATTATCGAACTCAACCTTCGTCGTTCTATTCGGAAGTTACATCCTTTTAATCTTCTATTTCTGTTTTTATCTCACGGGGCCCGAAAACTTCGCGCGAGTTCTTTATCGAAGGCCCGCCTGACAGCTTTAGGGGAGCCATAAGTCTTCTTCGGGAAAATAGCAGTGGATAGCCTGACATCGATCAGAAGTCCCGAAAATAAGTGGGAAAAGAAAAAGATTCCTTCAGACAGAAATCTCTTTCCTGATAGGTACACTAATGCCTTTTTATTCTTGAGAGTTTTGGCAGGAAAAAGAAAGAAAGATCTTCTTTACTGCTAACTAAAACAGAGAACTTCTGGTTATCGTTAAGGATTGTAGCTTGGGGACATTGTTTACAGGTTTTTATCCTCATGAAATTGCTTGAAATCAATAAAAGGAGGGTCAACTTTTTAAATTTGATTCTGCATAAACAATACTTTCTCCTTAAGGCTACTTAGATCGTAAGCGGAAATAAAATATTTCTCAACTCTCGGAATATAATTAAGTTAAGAAAAACTTACTGATATGCATTCTTTTTTTTTGTTACCTAATCAATATGAAGCTATCAGACATATATTATTAATCTTATCTAGTCGTTTTTGATAACCAGTTTGTTCGTCTGGAATTTTGATTTCCTGGTTGCTTAACTATTTCTTCGGAATGCAATTATTTAAAATTACACCGCTGTTTTTTTTATGTCTGAAAAATATGTTTATAAAAATGTGAAATTCATTTGGAAATGCATTTTTTTTGTGTCCCAGTCTGCTTTTTAAGTAAAGTATTTTAATATTAAATAGAATTTAACTGTCCTCAAAAAATAAAATTGAATATCAAAAAGAGAGAAAGTGAGAAATACTGAAAAATATCTTATAAGTGAGTATATTGTAAAGAAAACTAATTACCAGACAATTAGAAGTTCTTAAGGCTTTAAGTAAAGTCTAAAAGAAACATACATATGACATAAAATATTTTATTTATGTCATTGTTAATGATATTATTAAATGAAATGCAATGAAACGAGCACGAATATGATGAAAAAAAATAAATTTTCAAATTATAAAGAAAGAAAACATTGCGATGATTAATGTGCATGAGCATTATGAAGTGCTTTAAGTCTTCTTTATGTTCACATTTATGACTGCATTTATATGCAAATTTTCAGGACATCCAGAAGAAAAAAAGTTAGATTTTGAACAATCCGTGCTGATAATTGGATAACCTCAACGTAGTACAACGAATATAACTATTTGACTTGACAATTTACAGTCGTTTTACTTTCCAATTTCAAAATAACAAAAAAATTGCATTGTTTAACAAGATTGTTCTCTAAATTTTCCGCCAATTTGGTGCAAATGAAAACTAAAATAAAGACCCAAATTCAACTACATTTTTTAAGCAAACATCAAGCGCAAAGAATGATGAAATAAACAAACTACGACATAAAATATAGCTACAGGCCAATAAATATATAAATATTGTTACAAGACTGAATTAAAGAGACGGATGGTTAGAAACAATTGCATTTATTAGGACCAAGCAACTCGCTGGAGAACAGAAGGAAGAACTGAGCAGAACTCGGCTTTAATACATCTGGAGGACATTCGAGAATCATCTCGCTCGAATGGTAAAGAATGTTCTAGAATCATCTTGATTTTAGAGAAATAATAGGAGCAATTTTAAATTAAAAATCCAGACTTTGGACAAAATGCGCTGGCCGGGAATCGAATCAGGGACAAACGGGTTCACAGTTTAATGCTTTGCCAATCGAGTTTTGGTGAATCATAACAGTCTTTCTTTTTGAGGCTATATATATAGATAGTAACAAATAATTATAAAATATATCGGTAGAAAAATTTTTTGGAGCTCCTTAATCGAAAGTACTAAATTGCATAATTATAAAAAATAGATAATAATGTAAAATTACATTAAATTTTATGGAATAAAAATGCATACTTAAAAAATAAATGGTATACAATATCAAATTAAATTCTTAGAATTTGGAATTCAAATTCTCAATTTATCTCGCCATGCTATTTACAGTCTGGAATGTGAAATTTGGTTTCATTACATTTATTAGTTTTAATTACAAATGCCTCCAAATAAAAAAAAGTCATTTTACGGATATCCTGTATATTTCACTTTTCAAGATTTGTAAAATATACTCTTTTATAGTTATTTATTCTTGTTTCTGGCGTAGAGAACACATACACACACACATAAAAAAATCAAAATCCGAAAAATCCATTAATTAACAATGTTTAATTTTAAATGTACCAAACATTAAGAAAACAAGTAGAGTTGTTTGAAATAATCAGTCGAAAACATGTTAAGGCTAAACTCATTTGACGATGGGGAAATAAAGAGTTTTGGCCAGAAAGTTTTTAATAAATAAATAATTAATAAATTAATATTTGAAAAAATTACATTAACGTCAAATGTCACCCTGTACAAGTTTTAAAAAGTTTACTTGAACTTGATTGGATGAATACAAAGCATTTTATTAACGATT
>JAOUZG010019115.1:1150877-1174184 GCA_026289955.1 Argiope argentata | reverse complement strand
CCCACTCGCACGAGTCATTGATTCACAGGTCTCACCGGAAATGTTAAAGAGGTATCACAAACTCCGCGCATGAATTAGCGTTCGTTGGCACTCCATAAAAGCGAGTCGTTCTCATCTTTTACCACTAGGGAATCAAAATCCGATAACTGTCTACAAATTCCAAGGCATTTGGAGAGCCGTTACGCGGATTGTCGCCGTTGTCCCTTCACTATTAACTCTCAGCGCAAATGATACACAGTGGCGTCCTCAGTCATTGGGATCAAGCCGGGGCTGTAACGAAATACCCTTTCTGTTGTCGACCCCTCGAGTGTTTACCCCATCTGGTCTGATAATTAGCTACACACCCAGAGTTCTGTTTATCTCGCTCTCTCTAGTAGCAGCAAATGGCGGCCGATCGCATACAGAGTGGAGTTGAGAGGCATCGGCGCTGGCTGCAGGTGGGGAAATTAATTGCCGGCAGCACTCGTGGCAGGACTGCTGGCAAGATTTGATTCGACGCTCATTAGGCCCTGGCAAGCCTCTCCTTTTGATATATGATGACGGAGACGAGTTGAGGAGTCAAAATATGAGAAGGGTTAGAAGGGGTCGGCGTTAACTGGGGAAAGCAAACTTGGAGTGGGGCATAAAACACATAAAATTATGCTGGGATTCTAAAATGCTGAGGAACTTGGAGGATTTAAACATGAATAAAAGTTGGGTTTATTTAAAAATTCGAATTAGAAGAACATTGACCTAGAAATGAGCACATTTAAAACTACCCCATTTTATAAAAAGAAAACATTTTAGAATTTCCATAGAAAACTAATACAAAATTCAGATGACAATAAATTTGAAAGGAAAAACTCAAATTAATCTATTTGTGCTTTATTTATGTACAAACCGTCTTTGATTAAAGTCACCATAGAGATTTTTTTTACATTTCTCAAACTTAAAAATCAAATATTTTTTTAAAAAAGTTCTATTTTGAAATTCATGATATAGCAACAGAGGAAAAAAGTACTGGTGGACTCTTGGCATCTTAATACAGAGTAAATAGAAAAGAGATAAACTGGACGGATAGAAGAGATATTATTCTTATTTCTCATTTTAAAATTAAAAATATCGAAGGAAAAATATATTGCATTACCATGGCTCCTGTTATTTATATTTATTCACCTAAGAGTTAATGATTTTTTTTCAAATGAAATATTTTGAATTAATCTAACACTGGAAAACAAATAAGAAAATGAATCATTAACATTTAAAAAAATCTATAATTATGCAAAATTTAGTCAATATTCCAAAATCAAAATAATGTGTCTACTTTTTTACATCATCACGTAGAAGGAAAAACAAAAGAAAAAACCATTTAATAATTGCATAATTAAAAAGATTTGCTATAATATTTATTATTAATAATAATATAAAACATTATTTATATTTCAGGCTTTGAGTGATGTTAAAAATAAAGAACTGTGCGTTACCTCTGCTTCTATAAAAGATCTTGCGTGATAATTTTTTGTTTATTCTGATTAATTTTATTTCAAATCTTTTTCAATTCAGAGGAAAATAAATACATAATAGCTTCGGGCTTTTAAATATTTATTTTTTACCAACAGTTTTGGTGTCATCAGAAGGAAACATTTATTTGTAACATCTTTTCTTGGAATTTTTAGTCAGTTACACAGAAATGAAACCGTAATTAAAAGAAAATGATCTAGCTTGTTTAAATTGAAACATTCTTTAAGATTCTTTTCTTAAAATGATAATAAAAATAATGATGATCAAAATCTCATTTCGGAAACTGTTATAGAATTGAAGTTACTTATTAAATCGAAGAATAATTTTAGGCAGAAAATATATCTCTTAATTTATATTCTTTCATTTATTTATTTTTGATTCTAAATACGTTATTTTGGAATTACGTCAAGAGTTAAAGAAAATAATATCAAATTCCATCGCTCATATAAAAAAAGAGGCCTAAAAATTTCTGAGCGGCAATACTTATAAAAGTTTGAATATTTAAATAATAAATTTCATATAGAAGAAGTTATCTTTACAACTTTTCTTAGAAATACTGTTAATATTAATTTCATTCAAGACAAAACAGATATTACTTATAGTAATTTATAACCCTAAATTTTACTATGCTCCACATGTATAATTTTTTACTATGCATATTATGTACCATGATTTTTATTGATTAAAAACTCAGCAAAACTTTTAAGACTCCCTTAAGGACCTCCAAAAATATTTTTCCCATAAAAACTGATTTTTATATAATTTTCAAATTAATTTTTTTTTTATTTTGATGTTCAATTTTTTATAGTTTTGCAAATTTTCCATTAAATTTCTATTATCTTTCGTAATTGTTAATCTTGTCAAAAGTTATTTCCGGTGGTGTAATGAAATTATAATCGTTTGCATTGTTAAATCAAATTTTTAACTCTTTGATTTCGACCGCTTTGAAAACTCCCTTTTCTTTCAGGTCAATTTATACAAGGGAGTGGGAGAAAATGTCTAATAATTCGAAAAAATAGAGCACAATTTTAACTCAGATTATTTAAATTTTTAGCTTTTAATTCCTCTCGGAGTCCGTAGGACACGAATCCTAAGGTTCGAGTACTCAGGAAATATATTAAAGATCCATTAAAGCAACGAAACTTTAAATGCTGATATTATTTAGTGTTTATGAAATAAGGAAAATAAAGTTTTATATGAAATATTAAATTAAAATTAAACAAAATCAATATCCTTGGTGAACTGGATGGTCACCAAAGATGCTAATATAAAAAAAGATTTAAAAGAAAAAAGATTGAAGATTACGATTTAAAAGATTAAAGATTAAATGAAATCTGCTATGCATATTTCAATGTACCAGATCAGAACATCATTTCTTGAACGACCAAGCACCACTTGCTCGTGCAGGTTATATTATATTTTTATTCATTTTAATTGTTTCATTGAATGAGTCTCTTTAGTATTGAAAACTATCAAAAGAACCTTATCTCATATTGATTGTTAAAAAGATATATCCCATTTCCCATTTATTTCATTTCTTATAATCACGTGCCCAAAATGACACTTTTCTAGGTTTTATTTGCTGTAGTCATTAACTTATTTTTTTAATCAGAGCTTTTGTAAACGCAATTGCAACTCGCTAGTAAAAGCTGATGTTTTGAGATGCTCGTGCAGATAATAAGTTTTTTTATTTTCCGTCTACGGATTTTTGTAGACGTCAAAAACCTCATTCCCAAAACAACATGTTCTGACATGATAGCAAACACGCAGAAAGAAATTAAATTTAACACATAGACCGAAGTTTCTGTATATAAATTCAGATGTCATCATATCGCAGTTCAAGAAAAAAAAATCCTCTCATTCTGTTCCTATTTTCGACAAAATCCCATTATTAAACCCATATTCATTTCAAATTATAAAGCTCACAAAGTTTTTCCCCAGTCCATCAATTAAATTTCCGCAATAAAAACCCAAGAACAAATATTTTTCAATAATCTTCATCGTTCAGAAATGAATTCTATTCAACTCGGCTTAGCTTATAAACGATGCCAGATAAAATATATTAAAACTTTAAAACTCGGAACAAAGTCAAAGACTCAAAAACTATTTCCTCGCATTCTCTCGCTCTGTTTAATTCAAGAGTCATTTTCAATAAATAGAGAATTCATAAATTTTTACATGAGAAATTCCAATGAAGCCCAAAACAAAAGCCCTGGGCCTTTATGTCATTCATCCTTAGAGCCGTGCATTATGAGGTCCTCTTTTCTTTTCACTTTAAGATGGAATTAAAAGACGACAAGAGAGGATGGGAAAAAAATATTCTCCCAATATCCCATCATATTAAATTTTTCGTTTTCTTCTCAAGAAGCCCGGCTGCATTGTACAGAGGACCCTCGTATCTCATTAGAAAGCCAAGGCTAAAAGCTTTGACGTTTTATTAATTCCGTGGCTTCTTTGTTCTACAAGAGGTATTTAGTGGGAAAGGATCCGCTTAAGACTTCGTTCACGTTGTTGCTCGAGGTAACCCCCCCCCCGTCTTATTGCTTTTGTAACATCAAGGGGTTAGTTGGCATTTACGCTGGAGAAAAATGCACTGATCCGTCTGCAGGATATAAAGAATTCATTGTGTGTGATATGTGGTAAGGAAAAATGGATTAAGTGCGTGTTGTGTTTTTGGAGAGATTGGAAAACAGTTGCAGAATGTAGGAGCTCCCGAAACATAATCCTGCGTAGTATTTGTGTTTTTATTTACTCTAAGTAAACTTCTCCCGGCTTTTTTTCAGATTAATAAAAAAAAAACTAAATCTAAAAGAATATATAATCTATACTATGAAATTTAAAATTACAGCCAAATAAAACAATTCAGCCAAGAATCGTTGTAAGTCAGAAAGAGAATTTTATTTACTTTTATCAAATATTTCTCCTACATTCAGATTTTATTGCATGTAGGAGCAATAAACATACGATTGCCATTATATAGACAAATGAAAGGCTGTTTTAAAGAAAACAGCAAACAATCTTTCTTTTGTCTATATAACGGTAATCATACGCTTCTTTGCAGGCTTTCTGGCACAGAGGTAGCCCATCTTCTTCGTGTTCTATGAGTGCTGGGTTCGAGTCCCGGTTCGAGCATGGTTGTTCTTCTGTGTTCTATCTGTGAGATGTGTGAATGTCCCCCCTTCCATGTAAAAAGGGGCTGTGAAAGCGTGTGGGTGTATGTTTCATTCTCATATGAGCTAGAAATTAGACTTTTGACCTCGGGTGCTCAGGGGTCCATACCCTCAGAAGTTACTGTACCCCTCTTTCCGTGGTAAAAAAAGAGGACGCAGCATCATCACAAGCTTCTTGAACCTTAAGCGTTACTTTTAACCTTAATTATAACCATACATCTTTAACCGTATAACCTATCGATTGAAAATCGGTGCTATATGCATTTAAAAACTCTTCTTTTGAATATCACTCCATTTAATTATGCCGAAAATATAGTCCATAATCGAATTGTTACATTGTATAGTATTTCAGTCAATTGTATACTATAATGTTGTTGTTGTTACTAATGGCACATGCCGTGGACAAGCCCCGCTGATACATCAGCAGATTTTAAGCCGAAGATATGCGTCTTTTGTTTTACAAGGAGCTCCATCTAGGGCCAAAAGTACCACTTAGCTACATACACGTCACAACTCTTTTTAGGAGACTGACTTCATTCATGCATATTCATTCATCTCAGATCGTAATTTAGACCTGGAAGAGAGAATGATCCCCTCTGACCCAGTACTCCCAGTGGTATTAATCTCGACATAGAGGATTTTATAACCACGCCAGATTTAACGAGCGCCAGCCGCCACACACTCAGGGAGTCGTAGGGTGAGTTTCGAACTCGTAACCTAAGGAGTAAGAGTCCAACGCTCTACCAAACAGGCTATTCGGGCCTATATAGTATAATAAAATCCATAATCGTTTTGTTTCTTATCTGTAATATAGATCACGTGAAGAAATAATTTCATAGTAAGGAATATAGTTTTACAGATATATTAAACAAACGTTTGGAATGGTATCAAGCCTTGGCAACCATTTCACGACAAAATTTTCTAAAAACAATTTTTAAATAGGAAAAGAGAGAGGAATAATACCTCTTATTAGGAAATATGCAAGAAATTTAGAGCAATACCATAGCATTATAGAATTTTTGAGCTTATTTTCTAATATGTAAGATTTGTAAAAGAAAGATTTTAAAATTAAAATCACCAAACTTCTAGCCGTTTTAGAATACTTGCATTTCCTTTCCCCATTTGATTCTGGATAGCAGTTGGACAACAGCTTATATGGATTTCAGTGTTTGTCCATAATTGTATTATTGTGACAACAGTTACGGCAGTTTATATATATTTACATAATCGCAGCTATATATCAATATGATTTGGGTTTCTCTATGTACTATTCAGCGAATCTAATAGCTCAATGGCAAATACAGTGGATGATGTGAATCGATTCTGAATTTGCAATAGTAAAATGGAATTATTTAAATATACTTCATCTCTTCCAATTGTTTTAAAAGTTTTTTTTTCTATCATTCTTTGAACAATTTATTTTAAAGTGAAGAAAAACTACACATATTTAATTTGATTGAAGTGTTTATACCTCGTATATATCATTAATTCTAAAAAAATCCAAATTTAAAATATTTTGAAAATTTAAGTACCTTCATAGTTAATTAAAAGTAAACAACTATACACATATTTTATTCTCCGTTCAAACTCTTAGTAGGGTTGGCTTCGTCTAAATTGTTCACATGAAACCTCATACAATGTGGATTAATGCAATATGCAAAAATTTATATCCAGAAATTAATTTTTATGTATAAATACATTTATAAATATATAGATTTACATTTGTAAGCACTCGGGATATAAAAAAACTGCTGAACATAATAATAATTATTATTAACATTAAAAATTATGAAAAAACTCATCACATACTTAAACCTCATAAAAATAATAATAGTAAAATTAGCTTAACTTCTTAAAATTGTGTTTATTGTAGAGATCACACAAAAATAAGATAACTTACAACGGTATAATATAGTAGTTAGAAAATTACAGTGGTTTAATTTCTGTGTACGCTTGATAGTAAATGAGAAAATATTCTTCGCCCATGGATAAAAAATGTGAAAGGGGGATTTCTTCCGAAAAGTTGGAAAACTAAAATAGTTCCTTATCATCAAAGCAATATCAACTTCTTTTCAAATTTTAGTAAAAATAACGAAATATTACATATTGAAATAGCCATAGATAATAATTGATGTAGAGAAATTCAGTATTTATTTCAAAAGTAATATTTAATATATTACTAAATTTAGATAAATATATAATTATAATCATATACTATACAAAATAATTATCTATCTAAACCACACTTTTTTTTCAAAAAAAAAGAAAAAGCTATCCATATATATAGTTATAAATAAAACTCAGTATTAATGATAATTCTTAGTAATAATGATAATTTTCTTATAATAGTAATTTTTAGAGCATAGTAAAATATATGTTATTGATGGCGTTGGGCTAAAAAAAGTGAATATCTGAAGAGTAAAAATCACGATATTTTAGTTCAAGTATAATTTTTGAACAATTTAATACCCTTATCATGTATATACACAAGATTTTGGCCAGTTTTCTGGTACAGAGGTAGCGAGTCTTCCTCGTGTTCTGGGAGTCCCGGGTTCGAACATGGTTGTTGTTCTGTGTACTATATGTGAATCATATGAATGCGCCCCCTATAAAAAGGGGCTGTGCAAGCAAATGTGGTGAGTGTGTACCTAAGTCGTACTCTTGGCCTTAGTTGGTGTTACTTCAAAACCAGAGCCGTTTCTTTCGGCTTAAATCTGCTGCTGTATCAGCGGGGAGCTTGCCCAAATGCAAGTGCCGTAAGTAGCAATAACAAACGATACACAAGATTTCAAATCTTTAATTCTAATTTCACTCCTTGTTGTATTTATTATGTAAGAAATTGTATTAGTTAATACTTCGGAAGCAATATTTTTCTGGAATTAGAGTTTAAAAAGAAAACTTCCTTAAGAATTAAAAAAAAACTCTAGGATATTTCTTAAATCCCAGACATTGTATTGTATATCTTTTATTTCTCAAGAAACTCGTACAGCTTTTGCTCACAAAGCTTAGGTGTCCCTGAAGCTTTAAATTTACACACCGGGAAACTGCAACTGGAACTCAATCTATTACCTCAGCATTGTTATAAACCCTAAAAATTTAAGGTTCTGTCCTGATCCTTATATTTTTAACACGGTCACCTGGCAGTCATAAATCGCACGAGCAAGGCGAGGGGAACAAATCTTTCAAAAAAATACTGCACCGGCGATTCCGGAGTAGGAGACGGCCCGTAACAGCTTCCACGGACGAATTGTCGGGCGTAACGGGGACCATATTTCTTTCTGAAATAAGGGTTACCCGTTATGAGCTCATAACGGAGCGGGTTGGCCCGAGAACTGAGTCGCCAGTAAAAGCAAGAAATATATCTTGCCGCCTTTGGACATAAAACAAAAGAAAAGGCTTTTCGGTAAGAAAAGGCATTACTTTTATCTGGTAAAAGCATCGGGAGGAGCATAAAATTAAAAATTATTTTTATGGGGGTGCTGTTTTTTTTGGTTGCTTGAACCCATTTGATTTAAGGAATAGAGAGAAAAATATAGAATGAGAAGTTGCATTTTTATTTAAAGTTAAAGGTGGTTTAAAATTCTTAACGGCAACAATCTTTTACCCATCAATTTTTAAAATCTCTTTAAAAAAATAATTAACTTAATATCGTATAAGTATTTTTCTGTTGCAACAAATATAAATTTCTTCACTTTTAAAGGTTCATTAAAAATGTTAGAATGAATATTTATTTTAAGCTAAAATTAATATTAGTAGTCAGAATTTTTTGAACTGCAGATTTGTTGGTTACCGATTGTGTTTGTTGTAGGCTTCTAATTGTGTATACTCTCAATTTATAGTGTAAAGCATGCTATTAATTTCACCTGGAAAATATTTTATAGGCTTTAAATTGTATCAGATATTATGGCCATATTCTTTTTATAGCTTTATGTCCATTATATCAATTGTGTACATCCTTATGTAATCAAATTCTGTTCCATCACAATGCGATTAGAAATGTAACTTTTTGTTCCATTAATCTCTTAACGTTAGCGTTGCCATGACTTCACTTTACTTCTCTTTTACATTCCGACACTAATCAGGCTGATTCTTCCTTAGAATTCAACAACAGCAGAAAACTACACAATTAAATATTGGATGAAATAATGAAACCAGTTTATATATTTTTAATGAACTGAAATTCATTACTGAAATTTTTAAAAAACTCTAAAAATTGACAAAATTTAGCAAACATTTACAGAAATTAACTCATCATAAATTCAATTTTGTGAAATAATATTTTTGAGAATTATTAGAGAAAAATACCAAAATTTAGTATAATTTTGTTTGATTAAATTTTTAAAATGCTTTCTAAAACGTACTGATGTTAATTTGATAATTCTAAGTCTGACGATGTGTTCTATACTTCGCCAGCATACACAAAAACACATCCAATTTTTTATTATCAGTAGAGGTATGAATGTAAACGCCATATTTTAAGGAAAAGAAGAAACATTTCGACTATGATATTTTTGCTGTGAAATGATGAAAAAGATGAGTAAGCATCACATTATCTTTAAATATATACTTCACACTTACAAGAATTCATTTTTTCTTCAAGATTAAAATTACACTATTGTTTGTATCTATGGTAGTTTTAGTTGTGGGTTTTCTAATAAGAAATCCTATTGTTTCATGGCCAAGCCATTAAATTTAAGCCATTATGGCATGTCTGTTTTAAGCATTTTTTAAAGAAAATTTTATTATCTGCACGAGCATCTTAAAAAAATCAGCTTTTAATAACGCGTTGCCATTGCAATTACAAAAGCTCAGATTAAAAAATAAATTAATGACTACAGCAAATAAAACCGAGAAAAATGCCATTTTGAGCACGTGATTGTATGAGATGAAATAAGTAGGAAATGGGATATTTTTTTAAAGAATCAATGCGAGACAAAGCTTTTTGGATCATTTTCAATTCTAAAGTAACTCATTCAATGAAACGATTAAAATGAATAAAAATATAATTTAACCTGCACGAGCAAGTGGTGCTTGGCCGTTCAAGAAATGATGTTCTGACATAAAACATTGAAATATGAATAGCAGATTTTATTTTAATCTTTATTTCTTACTATTAACTATATTTGAAGGAAACGTTATTACCAGTAAGGGAACATATTCATCAGGAATTGCCTGTACGAATCAGGTTTATTTATTCAATAGCCAAATTATCGATACATCGCACTTTCCAGTAATAAATATGTATATTTAAGGGTCGAAATTTGTATCAATTTAACTAAAAAATGGACGCATATATTATGTTACAAAACTGTTTTAACATCCAACAAATTTTCTGGACAGGAGAAAAATGTCGGAGAGAAACAATAAGATAGAATGTTTTGTCTTGCGCAAGAATTCTTTATGTATTCCAAAACAATTTCCGCTGAGGCTGTTATTCTCAGTATTCCTCCAATAAGAAACATTTCCTTTATTGCAAGCATAATTCTTGTTGTTATATGAAAGCAGCATTTGTTTGAAACTTTGGCATAGACACAATATTTCGGATTTGAAATTTTGCATACATTCCGTTTCTTAAAATAAAAAGGCAATCATCTACACTAGCGTAGTATACAAATCTGCAATTGGTATATCTATATCAAAAGGGTGTAGATATACCAATATAGATATATGAAGCCAATCATGAAGGGTGTATGGCACCAGAAATTAGCGCGTTTATACCATTTTTTACATGAATTATAAAGGAGCGGATAAAAGTTATAATCCAAGTGCTATTTAAAATTGCTAAATTACGGATTGTGCTTAACAGTAGGAGTGATGAAGAAGACACATATCTACTCTTGGAATCATTTAATTTCCTCACACCACAGGCTATTTAAAGTTTTAGTTTAATCTAATTAAATGAAGTGTCCTGCTTGACTAATTGGAGATGTACCAAGTATCTAAGATTCAGAACTATACCCCTCCTAACACATACACATAAACATTGTATATGTCATAAGTATTAGAATATTTTATGCTGGCATTTGTTTAATATGCATCATAAAAGCATACACTGCAGATCTTCTTTACAATTAGATCTGAAACTTCAATTCCTTTCTTATGAAACTCTATACTTAATTATGACGTCTTCCCCAGCATTTGTAACATCAAAGAGCTTAATCAGTTTTTAATTCTTTATTCTTGGAAATGCTGTTCCTTAATCAATATTTAATTCCTTATTCAAGCAGAAAATAATGAAGGGCTATTTGGTAGTGTAGTTAGAAATTCAACTTTATTATAGTTTAGAGGAATAAGAAGCTTATAGTTTAATGACAAAAAAAAAGAATTTTGTTGGTAAAGAGTTTAGAATCATTATTTAGTGAATAATGAGATCAATTGAATCAGGAATTGAACAGGAATCTTCACACCGCACAGTGATGCGATAATGTTTGAGCCAGAGCCAAATGACACCTTCATATTTCTGTTTTTCTAATTCTTAGAATATCGCATTATCTATTATAAAGAGAAGATTTGGAAGGAAAAAAAGACAGATTTTAGATCTATTAGAAAAGATAAAAAAATCAAATTGCCATTGAGTGTAATTGCAAAAATTGCATCTTCAACTTACTATCGACCAATTCCGCAAACTATCATCCATTTACCATTCATAGTCTCACATAGATTATCCAGGAAATTCTATTTCAACTGATGCCCCACCTACTCTGAAGCTATATGAGTACATATTTGCTGTAATACGCTCGTATTATCTATAAGACAGAATTAACGATGTTTAGGAAACAATGCAAATGCGTAGATGACGTTCAAGCAATCGAGTATTAGGAATTGCAATAATCTCTACGACTAATAAAGATGTATACGAGAGAGAGAGAGAGTTGGCTTTCCATTGGTCAGGTCGTCTGATCTACAATTATCGAATTTAGAGCATATACATTTTGGAGGATGAAAATGTACACCTCGGAATAATATTTAATTAAACTTAAATTGAATTTTGGGTCTTTTTTGAAGATAAATGATGAAGTTCTGGTACAAAATTGAATATTACATTGTTTCAAAATTAAAAATATTATCTTTTTAATGACACCAGTTTAGCAGTTAGACAGGCTTTTACTGAAATTTCACAATTTTTTTTAATTTTTTTTCCCTAATTTTCAATAATATATTAAATAATTGCTATGAAATTCAGACAATTTTCTCAGTTTCCTCATATATTTGATCGAGAAGCAGTCCTTCGTTGTTTAAAAACTGAAAAAGGGAGAATCTAATATCAGTATAATTTACAAGGCAAAAGAGGCGAAATTACAATGTAGCAAAATCTAGAAAATAAAGGAATCTCGTAGTTACGTTTCTAATAGTGCTGTGCTATTATATCTCCTTCATATAGATTTTCAAATACTTATATCCCCATTAGAAACTTCATCATAATTTCAATATAAAAAATTTAACAGGAATCTTGAACATAAAATTATATTCAAGCGATCTATCTGAAATCAAATGCAGCCAGTATTTCCTGCAAAAAGTCTTTGTGTTTTGACTAGTGGCACTTGCCGTGGACAAGCCTCTGCTAATCCGATCAGCAGGTTTTTAGCCTTAGATATGCGTCTCTTTGTTTTACAAGCAGTGCCATCTAGGGCCAAGAGCACTACTTAGCTACAAACACGTCACAACCCTATTTAGGGGGCGGACTACATTCACGCATATTCATTCATTCATGTCAGATCGTAATTTAGGCCTGGTGCAGAGAACGATCACCTCTGACTCAGTACCCCCCAAGTGGTATTTCTCTCGATATGGAGGACTTTGCGACCACGTGCAGATTTAATGAGCGTCAGTCGCCATACACTCGGGGAATCTTTTGGCCGGTGAGTTTCGAATTCGTAACCTAAGGAGTACGAGTCCAACGATCTACCAACCAGGCCATCCCGGCTCTCCTTTATCTCTTTTACACCAAAAGGATTTTCATGCATTTTTAAAACTTGGTGGCTTTTTTATAAGAATTTTCAGAATTATAATGCATGAAAACATGAAATTATTAATATTTCATTGTGAGATCAATGTGATATTTCATTATGATAAATGACTCAAAGCAGGTGAGAATTAAAGTAAAGTAAAATTCAATTAATGTACTTTAATAAAAACTTATTTTTTCTTTATTTTATATAAAGTTACAAAATATGATGTTTAGTTATAATAGAAGTCTTAACATAAACTGATGTTACGTTGAAACAAAATCCAAAGCTTGTATTTCAGTCTATAATTTAGTTTTTTTATTCGATTGCATATTTTTTTATATAGCGAAGCAAACATACATTTTATATAACATATGCATAAACATAAAAAAATAATCAAAGGCATCACAGAAATCAAAGCATAACAAACAATATCTTGAAACTTAAAACAACTAATTACCGTATATAAATATACATATAAAATCTCGAGTATTTCGGAAAAGGCTCGAAGAATTTGGGTCAAATTTTGTGTTTAGCTAGGAATTTGCTTTTATGTAAGTTGTTGTTTTAAGGTATCCGTCTACGTGCGGAGAAAATTTTTTGAACTAACCCTTTAATTATAAATTTTACTTGGTTTTCTAGGTCATTGGAATTCAGAACAAGGATTAATACCATTAAAAAAGTTTTATTTGATTTGCAACTTTGTCAAATGGGGGAATTTAGCTTAAAAAATAGAGAAAATTAGTGTAAAATGCAAAACATCCTAGCAGAAATTATAATCAATATTTCCACATTCTTTTTTTAGAAAACATTTGTACAACTTTAGTGAAGGCAATGAACTAGGATCTAAGAAATATTTGCATTTATAAATAAGTTATAGCAGTTCGAGTATTTCCCAACTCAAAATTTATCAAATTTCACACATATAAACAACATTAAATGACTCTAAACAGAAAACTGCTCATCTCAGAACTATAATCCTAGTTCATTGCCTTTAGGAGAGTATAAATAACATGCATAAAGCATTTCATGCAAAAATATTCATAATTTTTTCGGATATCATGTTTTGCGTATCAAAAATTTTTTTAAAAGAAGTTTCTTAAAAAATACATTTAAAGATTTTATTTATATTTTATGAAAAATATTTTTATTTATCTTTTTTAAAAATGTACCACATTTATAGAATACATCTTCTTTGTTAACAATTTTATATGTTTTAATGTTTTTCATTGCTTTTAATTTTTTTCTGGCAACTTTTTTGGCACTTAGTGATTGCCTTTTTGACGTGACGATTCTTTCTTTATCAAGAGAAAGAAAGTTTATCAGTGTATAATTCCCAGAAGTTAATCCCAGTACAGAAAAAAAATATTGAGACCATAAAATATATGGTTAAAAGTTATTACTGATATTGATGCCCTTAAGTGTAAGGTCTGCAGCTCCATAAATATACCTTTCGGAAAAATCGTCCACAAAAGATTATTGAAGCTTTCATTAGCATTTTGAGTCTTACCGTGCAAGCATTTTTTAAATAAATTTGTTCGTATATAGCTGCATGTATTTTGATTTAATGATTTTAATAATGTTTTTTTTGAAGACCTGTTGCCTTCTTTCAACTTTTTTTTTCCACAGGAAAGTCCACGTTGGTATTTACACTAACTTTAATTTATTGTTAAGACACTGCCCATATATGGACTGCTTATCACTAGAGCATGTATGAAAGACTTTTTAAATTCAAAACACTTGTTAAACAGTAAAAAAAGTATTAAGGTCAAATTAAGCAATATTCACTTGAAAAAGATATATATTTATATAGCAGGAAGCGAGCAGATGTTTTCAAACATAAGCAGTATTCGAGAAACAACTGTTGCCAATCTCCTTTGTATATTAAGAGCTGAAAATTAATACAAACTTAAGTGACGCATATAGTCTGTTATAGCCTGAAAAAAAAACGAATTAATTTATGATTTAAGCAGCGATATTTGATAAAAAGACGAAAAATATCAACTTCCGGTTAGCACTTCCGGTTTCGTTTTCGACTACTTTGAATTACTCATATCTCCATATCTCCATTTCTAATAATCGTAGAAGAAAAATAATTATAGATTTTGAAAGCTAAATAAATGTACTTTAAATTTAAAAAATAAAAAGAAATTGTGAATTTTGACCAAAAGTGGCCTATTAGACGTAGACGGATACCTTAAAACGTGCTTTTCAAACACATAAAAAACATCGGTCAGTTTATATGTAAAAAACTATCAACAAAAAAGCAATTATTAAATTAAAAGAAAATATTTCCTGAACCAAAACTGATAAAAGACGCTTCGTATTTAAGGAACGATAATACTGTTACATCCAAAACAAAAATGAGCTTAACCAAATTAGAAATAAATATTAACTTTAAATCAAAAATAAAACAACAAAAAAAGAAATGATGAATCTGGCCTGAAGACCTTTTCAATGATCATTCTCTGGCAAGGATTCAAACTAGGGATTTTTTTCTGTGAAGGAGCTGATTTACATACAAACAATCAACCCTTCATGACTCGAAAATCTCAAGAGATGGAGGAGTTGCATATAAGAAATAGTATCGAAATCAAAGACAATACATTGCACAATAATAACCAAAATTTTATTTTAAAAACTTCTATCTTTTATTTTAAAAATCTAAGTAAGACCATATCAAAATTGAATCAAACTACATTATTAAAAACGCCATTAAATATTGAAACCAGAACATATAAATAGAATATAAAAAAGAACACACCAGCTAAAAGTAAAAATTCCAAAACATTTGTGAAAAAAAAAACAAATCTATCAGAGTAGACTCAAAAAATTACATTAAATTCTAGTTTTCATTTTTAATGCTGAATACCCCTATAACGCTTTATCAACGTGACTTGTCATTGTAAGAAGTAAATTAAACGATCTCAGTGCCATCTATTGAATTAAAAAAATATAATACGAATAAACTAGAAAACCCATCTTTAGTTGTGAAAAAATAGAATATGTTAGAAAGTAAATAAAACTTTTCTCATTAAAACTTACATACTACTAAAGTTTTTGAGAAAATAATTAAAAGTTAAGTTTTTAATTACATTATTTATTGCTTCAATATAATAACATTTGTTATTATACTTTTTAATCTTGTTAAATTGTGAGAAAATCTAATTCTTGAAAAATTTAGAATTAACTGATAGTTAATAAATTTAATTACTTAGAAGTTTAATTCATTCATTTAATCACAATTAGAAATTACTATTTTTAAATCCGGATGGGTAGTTTTTTGTTGATTTCCGTTTATTTCAATTAAATTCTTTGGATAATAATAATAGCATTATATATGTTTAACAAAAGTAAATCGTCAATATATCTCTAACCGTTTATAAAATATGCTATATTAAATCAGCTCATATGTAAATAAGATTTAAAAATACTCATATATAATCTTTATGGAAATCATATCTAAATATGCTGTCTTTCTGGCACAGAGGTAGCGCATCTTCTTCGTGTTCTGGATGTCCCGGTTTGGGCATGGTTGTTCTTCTGTGTGCTATCTGTGAGATGTGTGACTGTACCCCCCAGTAAAAAAAGGCTGTGCAAGCAAATGTGGTGAGTGTGTAGATAAGTCGTACTCTTGGCCCAAGTTGGCGATATTTCGAAAACAAGAGACGCTCCTTTCGGCTTAAATCTGCTGCTGTATCAGCAGGGGGCTTGTCCATGTCAAGTGTCATAAGTAACAACAAAAAGATATATAAATATTCCCCCCAAAACATGATTTTACAATTAAAATAACTTTCCCGAAAGTATCTTAATTTTCAAGATATTTAAGATATTAATGAGCGAAACTATAAGTTTCTAATCATATAAACTAAATCGAGTTCAACGATAGAAAAAAATTACGTAACTCAAACCGAATCCCCCCCTCCAATTCCATAGGGGAGGAGGAAAACCTATGCAAATAACCTTGTCAAGATACCCTAAAATCTCATTCACCACTTCAATGACGTTAATTCAACATTCTGTTCATATTTAAAAATATTAAAAATAAGGTTATTAATATTCATAGGTACTTTTTGTTTCATGAATATTAACTCGGTGGTAAAGATAAAATAAGGCTGTCGTTCCCCGTTGAAATCCCAGAGCATCCCAGTGTTATAACGGAGGTTTAAAAATACCTTTTTTTTAAAGAAGTGAAGATTCGAAAGGTTATGTTTAAAAAAATTCATTAAGAAAGGATGTCAAGTTTGCTGTGGAAATTATATAAAGTTTGAAGAAAATGGAATCGGCTTAGTTCTAAGGTTACTTTAAAAATACGGTCAATGTTTTAAAAAGATATATAGATAGAAAAAACAACTCTAAAAAATTTGAAATTATCATAAAAAATTTGTGACACACGTTTGATGATTGACAGTGATCAAATTCTTTCCAATTAATTATGTCTCGTAAAATTCTAAAGAATAAATAAATAAATATGTTTCTTTATGGTGTTAGCACGATTAAAAGATAAGTCCAATTATTAAAATTATCAGAAAAAGATCATTGATACACACACACACACAACGATGGCGCTGGCCTGCCATTTAATTTCTGAGAAGAAACAAAAACGGTAAATCAGGCTGTCGTTATATTTTTATTATAATATGTATACAGGGTGAGTACAAATGATGGACTTCATTTTTTAAAAATCTTATTTCCGAAACTACTACACACATTACAATAAGTTATTCATGTTTTTAAAAAGCCGGCGTCCTGGAGTAGGGGTAGCGTGTCTTCCCCGTCATCTGGGCGTCCAGGGTTCGAGTCCGGGTTCAAGCATGGTTGTTCTTCTGAATACTATCTGTGAAGTGTATGAATGTGACCCCCTGTAAAAAGAGAGCTGCTCATTTCGGCTTAAAAATCGCTGATGCTTCCGTGAAGCTTGTCCTTGGCAAGTGCCATTAGAAACAACAATAATAATGATTTTAACCCTTTGCAGTCCGAAAAATAATTAAATGCAAAATTACACAACTAACACAAAGATTTGTTTATTGCTAGGGAAAATAAATATATATAATTCTTTCAAGTCGAATTTCTTTGAAAAATTAATCTACATCTCTTAACCATTATGCAGCCGTTTTTAACAATTAAATTTGAAAAATAAATAAATAAAATGTCAAAATGATGCACAGTATTGAATGTCGAGTCACATTCAACATCGGACTGCAAAGGTCTAAAGAGAAACACCGTTTTTTTTTTTCAGTTACAACTGTTGAATGCGTGACTATATTGTTACACGGTTTACATCCTATCTGTAATCCAGTTTGTTCCAAATATTTTGTATCGTCACTCTGCCGATGGTTCTGAATACTAGACAAATGCGGTCTTTAAGTCTTGATAGTATATTTGACATTAGTGATGCATAAATAATGTCTTTGACGTAACACCTAAAATAAGCTGAGAACATAAAGAACACATTTATGTATCATTCAGAACCATTCATAAAGTGATGCTACAAAATGTGTGTAACGAACTGGATTACAGATTGCACGTAAACCCTGTCACAAGACAGGGACACACCGAACAATTACAACTGAAAAAACATGGTGCATTTCTCTTTAAAATAATTTATTGTACGAATAATTTATTGTAATATGTGCGGTAACTTCGAAAATATGATTTTTTTTAAAAAATCGGGTCCCTCATTTGTTTTCTTCTAGTAGAATTAAAGTTTAGTTTCGCAATTAGTTTCATAGTAAAAAAGAGCTCTAATGGATGTGGTGTTATTGTTTACTAACCTTGGTAACAAATTTGGCGACAAAAATAAAAAAATTTAGAATATACACGAATTTTGGCTATAACTGCATTAAGAGCAAAGATACGATATCCCTCTTGAATTTTCTTTGCTTTGTCGCAGAAACAATAGTACACCGATGAACAATAAGATAGTAAGTCGGATCCGAAAAGAGCATTTCAGCCCTTAGTTGTAATAGCTATTTACTGCTCGTTTACTATTGATTACTTTCAACGATATTAATACGTACACTTCGGTGTATTTTCTATTGTGCTTTCTTGAGCAATATCCTTTATTAAGCATGTTGTACTTTTCACCGCAAACTGACTAATTTTAGATTTTTATATAACAATAAACTCCATCACTTTTTTTCAAAATTGAAATAACAAAATCTAATTACTTATTCTTCCTACATATTTTCCTAGAAAGACAAACCCTTTCTTAGTAACATTTTCTTTGTCTAAAAAAAGGAACGTATTATAAGAGTTACATATTTTCTTATATGATTGAAAATAAAATAAATAGAGATAGCTTCTATATCCTGATCACATTTAATCAAATAAGATACGTCTTCTCAATATCGTGCTTAAACACATCATCATTTGAAAGAAATATCATAAAAGAGTCAAAAATAGTCATAAGGACACTTCCTAATCTTTTATATCGTAGAAATAGATGCATATCAAACCTAAGGTACTTCAGAGTATATTTTATCCAGACAATGTCGATGTCATTTCATTGTCATAGCAACAAACGAAACACTGAATAAGCAGAAAAAAAACAGCTATTTTCCAACGAAATGAATTGCTTTGAGAAAAAAAAGGGATTACTAGCACAACAGAAGACAATCTCCGATGTCATTTTGGCGACCAAATTCATTTAACTAAGTTCCTCTTTGCGTCATACATGTCAAACAATATATCAAGACGTTGTCAAAATAAAAGATAAAATATAAAGTCTTTGACTTTAGTCTGATACATTATAAAATCATTAGAGCTAAAAGTTATGAACACCAGAAATCAATTTACATGAAATTACATAGATATTTTTTCGTTGTTAAATTAATGCTTTCTTTCAAAATTACAATTTGTGAAATATATATTGAATGTGGTTTTATTAGAAACCAAAGAATTAAAAAAATGAAATCTGCTACTTCAAATTTCAAGATATCATATGAGAACAACGATTTTTAAAATCAGATGGTATCAATTTAACAGAAAAACGCCATGTTCTTACATAATTCATTACATCAACATTCAAAGAAGGGATTGGTTTTGATTTATTTTAAAATCAATCGAGATCTAATATTTTTGGTGGGAGGTCAAAAAAAGTTTTCATGAAAAATCAGTTTAAACTGATTTAAAAATGACTTGACTATCGAATTATGAATGCATCGATATATGAAAAATGTTTTATTTTACTTTTTTTTATTTTTCCTAATCAAAATCGCTGTTTTATCATTTTCACCGCAAGAAAATTTTAGCATAATTATTGAACAAAATCTTTTTTACCTCTCTCGAATTCTAAAAAGATATCGACTTCATTTTGAAAACAATTCTTTTTATTACTTTAAATACTGCTATTATATACATATATTCTTCGATGAAATTAAATACAACTTTTTGTGTGCATCTCATTGATGTCAGATAATTAAATAAAAAATGAAATTTAGATAGACTTATCAGGTCTAATACATAATAATCATAACATGTTTAGGAGAGGTCCGAATCTCCTTAAAACAATAATTTAAGTATTGATTTCTTTTGTTAAATCAAAATTTTGAGTAAAAATTTTTCGTTTTAGGATTCTTATATGGATAATTAAGTTACAACGTTTACTTGGTAAAAGAAATTATTTTTGTTTCATACAGGACAGGAAATATCGGGAAATATTTTTATATATTTATTTTTAAATACAAACAAGAAAAAAAAAATATTATATCTTATTATTCTAAAATACACTTGAACTCACAGAAAATTTCGTAACTTTGAAATAAAATAACATCAATGGATTATCAAGCCACTTTTTCTTAAAACAAATCCTTTAATTTCCTTTTTTAAAAAAAATCATAATGGCATTAGATCCAAAATGAAAGATTCAATGAGTGTTACAAAGAAACTCAATTCATGGTCTTAAAAAGTGAAAAGTGGGCGAATTTCCAAATTCGGGATTTAATCAATGAATGTGATGGATGTGGATACCATGGATATAAAAGAAACGTAAAAGAATGAAAAAAATCAATAAATAACTTTTTCAATGATTTACGGTTTGTGCCTGTATATGAAAGAGAGAGCTTCGAGCTATTGGAAAGTTACTACTTTTTTTCCCATTTCAATCCCATTCTGAATTTCCATCAAATCTTTGTTAACTTTTTATACACTTAGTTAGGTTCAAAGTTTAAGCTGCATATGTACTAATAATTCGTCCACATTTTCCCTCGAGCATCTTAATCGCTAAATCGTGCTTACCAGTAGCATTTCTTTTCTTGACAGTGAATATATACACCCAACTTCAATAAACCCCCTTAATGATTGCCTCACAGACGTTAATACATAAGTGCCGTTTCCACGTTTCACAACATATACACTACTTTTGAGGTATTGAATTGGATAAGTGGACTGTGCCTTGCAGAGAACGATCTATGATAGAGTAAAACTTTTTCATCCATCTTTTTTTCTCTTTTTTTATGCCATTACGACAGCGTCACGTCTTATAAATGACGGCGGGGGTGCAGAAATATAATTGCTCCGGTCACATGATCGAGGCTGTTTTGTCGTGTAATTGGCGAGCCCTTTTTATCGACCCTCCGAAAGCTGACTCAGCCTATTGTGGTCGTCAGCCTCTCCCTGCTCCCCTTTTTCCTTTCTGCAACCCCCTCCAGACCCTGCTATCGTTCGTACTTAAAGCAACGACCGTTGCTTGGCACTGAAATAAATTCCCTGACCCTCCCCCCCCCAAAAAAAAACGGGGGGGAGGGGTGACTGAGGGAATATTTTTTGGGTCGTCATATTTGTCAATTCTTTTGAAACCCCACTGATGCAATATAAAATTTTAAATAAAATTGCTTTCTAATATTTCTAATTAGATGTTTTTCTAATTAGGTATTAAATGTTTTTCTTTTCAAATTCAGTGTCATACCTCAGAATGATTTTTCAGCCTTAGCATGATTGCTATCTAAATGGTTACCAGAGCTATTGCCGAATGATTAATTTCAGACACTCAATTCACTGCAATTTTGATGACTAATCTGTTGGAGATTTATGCCATTTTATGGTACTAGGCAATGTATACTATAGAACCTCTCTTATTTTAAAATGGTAAATAAACATAATGGCACAATCAACATATTTTTAATCAAAAAATAACGATGATTTATTTTTTGATATATTTTTATTTTATTAACTTTCCTGATTGGTATATTCCACTCTTTATTTGGTAAGACTGAAATTTGCACTCTAACTGGATTTGTACTAATTTTTTTTGATGCATACATTGGTATTTATTAGGATAGTGAACATTAGAACTTAGTTTTATAAAAATCTAAGTGAACGTAATAAGCATATGTGAATTTGATCAGTTACATTAGATTAAGCGTTAATATTGTCCTAAACGTTTATACTTCATAGAATATCTAATTAAAAAAAATTCATTTATGAGGGAAAATAAATTTTTTAAATTGATTTGCTTATGGTTCCTTCTCAGGTTAAAATCTCTGTGAAACTAGTCTACTTAGTAGGAAATAATGAGCTTCGACTGAAGAATTTTGATACGTATACGATAACTGCAGTCGTCAGGTTGGATATATTATTAATTATTGTTGGAAGAGAATAATTTATAAATAAAGAGAAAATATTATAGAGCTTGAGAGAGTGGCTATAAAAATGTAACATTTCATATTAAAAGGGAGTTTATCAGAAAAAATATGCAAAAAATCAAACGAAGAAACGATATCAATAAAGTGGTGGCGGAGTGAAAGTAATGTGCACGAAGTTCGCATTAGTATTATTTTCTTCCGGTGGTTTCGCAAACACAAATGGCATTTGATGAACATCATAACTCCTCTCCCCACGGAATATTTTGATGTAAAAAAAGACGTAAATACCCTCGTGTTTTTGCGCCCTATCCATCTGTACATCATGCCCACCCTTTTCCCCTCATTTGAAACACCACTGTTATAAAATCCGTTTTATTCCGATCTAAAACAAATAATTGCTTCGTTCCATTGCATCAGCATAACAACGATCCATATTCGTTCTGAATCTAGCACTGTAGAATCATGTACTGTACTGTCGCAAATGATATAACCCTAATTTGGGAGCTTGCCAAACTCATCGCATTGGCAGCAAAGTACATAACGTTTATTTCCCGCGCTAAAAGACATCACGAATGGATTGCTGAGAGAAGTGTTTGATTGTTTGTAGCGCTGTTTGTTATTCAAGCATTTGCTTCTGCAATCAGTGGCGTAGCAGGAACAAATAGAACTAGGGCATATTTTTGTTTGTCCTCAGCTGTCACTAATGACTTCGTAAAAATGAATGACGTCTGAACTATACTATTACTTTTACTATTTCAGCATTTTTGGCTTTAAAAATAGCATACACTCATAATTGTTTTATCTTCATGGTATCTCTTAAAGCGACTTGAGACTTTTAAAATGAATTTTTGCAATTTTCATCTTAGAAATTTCAAATTTTACAGGCATTAAGAGTCAAGTATCAATCGCTAAGTATCACAAGACAGTTTCGAAAAATTATAAATTCACATCAAAAAGGAGAATTTCTTAATTAATATACACCCGTGTCATGGAAAGCGTTCTCCGGCCTGACAAATTTATAAGAGAGTCTGCGAGAACATGGCCAATTTATTAGAGAGTCAGCGAGAACATGACCAATTTATTAGAGAGTCTGCGAGAGCGGGACAA